>JBBPDJ010036757.1:0-14209 GCA_037974625.1 Cucumis cinereus | reverse complement strand
ATGATCTGTTAGGACAGATTGCTATGGACAAACCAATGGGGTTGTGTGACGTTATGTCTTTGTGGTTTGCTATGGAAGGACAGTAAAACATGTTTAAGGTGTGGGGTATTTGTGGTTCTCCTTTCTGAGCTAAACTTCATATGTGTGCTTATGAATGTTTTGGACTAATTAAGATGGTATGTTTTGGGATTATGGTAGTTGTTAACTTTATCTATTAGCCATGTACTCGGTATGTGGGACGTTAGCTGCCTTTGGGACTAAGATTGTAGAGTACAGTTTAATAGGAAGTTAACACTTAACCTAGTGGGTTCCTTACTGGGTATTTTTATACTCATCGTTTTCATGTTTATTTTTTTTCAGGTAAGTATGAGGAAACCGGCGACGGACAAGAAGGACCAGTGACCATGTGTTTGGGGATTGACAAATGCTTCTGCTGCCATCTTTGTGTTGTTATTATTGGCAAATGCTTCCGCTGTATTTTTGTTAAGATTATGAGTTTTTGTTTAAGTAACGACCTCGGGTTAAGGTAAAAAAAATTTGGGCGTTACACTTAGATTATTTAAAATAAACTCATGCATATTCGAAATGGAAAAACAAAAAATAAAAATAAACTCCATGTATACTATGTACTATATCGATTTGGATTTTGAAAATAAAATATTTTTTTTCACATTTGTCTCTTCGTATTTCTATTTCATCGTTATGGAAAATTATAGCAAATAGTACAATTAGGAAAATAATCTGAAAATATAACACAACTGTAAAATATTTGCAAATATAACAAACATTGACCAGTCAACTTGTAAATTTTTTTAGACTTCCAAGTTTACCCATAACTAGCGAACATTTTCATCACTGATAGCAGCTATCAGTGATAACCATTAATAACATGTTTATCAAGTCGAAAGCTATCATTATTAGCAGTTATCAATAATATTCGTTGATAGCAGCTATCAATGATAACAACTGATAGCACATTTCTCAAATTGAAAGCTATTACTGATAGCAATTGATAACACATTTCTTAAATTGAAACCAACCCATAATAGCAGCTATCGATGATATTCATTGATAGCAACTGATAGTAGTTATCAATTTTTGTGCTAGACGTGAATTTTTTAGTATTTTACCAATTTTTGTGTTATACATGCAATTATTTTATCCTTGTGCTACATATTCTATTATTTTGTTTTTGTTAAAATGTCAGGATGGGGTAGATGTTGACCTTCTTCGTTTGATGAACGATGCTTACTATGACCTATTTGGGTCTTGCAAGATGATGGTTTGGCAAAAAGGCCAAACAAAAACATCCTCGGGCCATTCTTAGTTGAGCTTGAGCCTTGAAGTTTGATGGACAAGGTATGCCAAATGAACACCTAGCCCATGTAACTTGAAAGATAATCTATTCTATATGGAATTAGGAACTCACGATTATGGTTCTATATAAGCTAAAAGCTTTTGACTTAGGTATCAGAATTTTTTATCTTTGTTTTGCGTGTCTTCTCCACTCTAAAATTATGAATTTATCATTGATTATATGCGAAGGTCAGGTGCATTTGTTTTGGCCAAAATTTGACAACAACAAAATCATTTTAGAATATATCAAATAAAAAAAGAAAACTATAAAAACATGTTTGAGAAAATGTTCATGATTTTAAGTAGTTCTTTTAATCAAAAGTCTTAAAATAAAAATGACGTTGTGAAATTATATTTTTCCACGTGAATCCAAATAAACTCTTGATAGGTAAAAAGTAACTTAGATCAACTTTATTGTTTGGTTGTCTTTTTTATTTTATTATTATTAATTTTAAAAAATGCTAGAGAATTCATACTTTTTCAATAAAAAAAAAAATATTGATACTTCTTGACATCAGAGTTAAAATCTCAACCATCTAGAATTGATGAGAATCTTAGGCCCCGTTTAATTTGTGATTCGAAAATTATTTTAAAAAACAAAGAATTTTATGAAAAACAAAAACAAATTTTTATTTTTCACTGTATTTGAAAACACGTTTGGTTCCAATTTAAATTTTTGAAATTCGGATTCAAAATTCAAACTTTGTTTTTTATTGTGAATTTGAAAATGCAATAGTATATCTTATGTTCATAATTTCTGAAAACAAAATCTAAAAACAAAGAAAACGATAATTTATTGTTTTCGAAAATGCTCTATTTCGACTGTTGTTTTCAGAAATCGTTTTTAAAAACATGTAATACCAAACACGTTTTAATTATTTTCTTTGTATTTTTTATTTTTGAAAACATAAAAATGAAAATGAACTACAAACCAAATGAAGTCTTAATTTGCAAATGACCATTCCTTTTCTCTAAACCCTAAATCCTAACTTGTATCAAAGAAAATGATTAAATTATAAAAAATGTTCATAAACTTTTATTGTTAGTTTCAGATAGAAACGGTAAGTTTTGTTTACAAAATACTTCTCACATTTCATAAGTTTTAAAAGTACCTTTGAACTTAAAAAAAAAAAATTAAAAAAAACTCTTACTAATATAGGAACAGAAAACATTAAAATATGGTCTTACCTCTCTATTTTTTATCCTTTTCTCCCCTCCCTTCTTCAAATCCCTTGGTACTCTCATTTTTGTTAACTAATTGACACTTTTTTTATGTAAAATAAATAAACTAACTAAATTGCACATGTTAATTAAAGTATATGAACTATATGAAGGAGAATAATAATAAATAAAGTACCAAATTAAATGATTTTAAGACTTCAAGATTTTAACTAAATTGTACATTAGTCGTTGAGTGCGTATTAATAGTCAAATACTTTTCTTATTTGACCCTTCATCATTTTGATATGTTTTAAAAGGAGATTTTGATTTTGAAATTTTGTGAAATTTTGTGGGATTTTATGTTTTAACTTCAAATTTTGGTTGTTGAAAAAATTGATGTAAGTTAAAAATTAAAAAATTAAGAGAAATGTGAGATTATCTATATGATAAAAAATAGAAATTCTTTAATTTTTGGTTTTTTTAGAACTTAAGAAAACTTCAAACAATTTAAATATTAATCGTCGAGGAGCAATTGTTAACTTTTTAAAGATTTTTTTTTTTTTTTTTTGTCATGATGAATTAACAATTTCAGTTCAAATACTGAGGGATGGGTAATTTTTAATTTAATAAACTTTTATTAAGTTAAAAGACTATTTTTCAAATTTTTCGAAAATTTAAAAGTGTTTTTGAAAGTTGAGGATATTTTAACTTGTTTAAGTATTTTTTTTTTTTTTAAATTTAACCTAAACAAAATTTATTGTTACTTAAAAGCTAAATTTTGGTATTCATTGTTGTCAAAATTCGACCAATCGCAACCAAATTTAGGTGAAGTACAAAAGTCTTATTTCTTTGAGTTCCTCTGAGTATTAATGGTGGACATCTTAAGATGGCTAGCTGTCCCCAATCAAACCAACACACACACACTACCTCTCTTCATCTCTCCCTTTCCCTCTCTGCAAACTAAACTTCCAAAACCTCTCCCATGGCGGCCGTCGTCGCCGATCTCTCCGCCTTACTCAAAATTTCTCTCTCAGTCATCGCTTCTTTACTCTACTCCTATTTCATATCCTCAAAGCTCCCAAAAGGCCTCCCAAGGCTCCTCTCTCTCCTCCCAATCCTCTCCCTCTTCACTCTTCTCCCTCTTCGTTTTTCCTCCGTCTTATTCGCCGGTATCATCGCCTCCTTCGTCACTTGGCTCACGTCCTTCAAGCTCCTCCTCTTCTCTTTCCATTCAGGCCCTTTAGTTTCCGACCCACCATTTCCATTTCCTCTCTTCGCCTCTCTCGCTTTTTTCCCAATCAGAATCAAGCAAAAGCATCCCCAAAAACCCATTGATTCTCCTAAATTACCTCTCAATTTTCCGGCGAAATTGTTTCTGTTCACCGTCTTGGTGGCCGTCGAAGATTCTCTGCCTCCTTATGTGAAGCTCTGTTATAATTGTGTGTCTCTGTATTTCTTCATCGACATTGTTGTTGGATTTTTCAATACAATTGCGAGATGGGTTTTTGGAATCGAGTTCGAAGAGCCGTCGAACGAGCCGTATTTATCTACCTCGCTTCAGGATTTTTGGGGGAGGAGGTGGAACGTATTGGTTTCAAATATTTTGAAATTGACTGTTTTCGTACCAGTTAGGAGCGCCGTGATCGACGTGGCAGGTCGGCGGCGGTCGGCGGCTGTGGCAGTGTTTGCGGTGTTTGTGGTGTCGGGACTAATGCACGAGCTACTGTTTTATTATGTGAACCGAGCGGCTCCGAGTTGGGAGGTTACTGGGTTTTTTGTGCTTCAAGGAGTTTGTGTATTGGTGGAATTTCAGTTGAAGACGGCGGTGGGGGAAAAGTTCCGGCTGCATTGGGCGGTTTGTTGGCCGTTGACGATGGGGTTTGTGGTTGTTACCGCCTCGTGGCTGTTCTTTCCGCCGGTATTGAGGAATGGGACGGTGGCCGGACTTATTGGAGACTGTAGGGCGGGATTGGAGTTGGCGAATGATCTGGTTAAGTCCGTCGTTAAGAGTGTGTCTTGAAAGGTGATTTTCTTTTGTCCTTTTTCGTTTGAATGTATAGTTTACTTCCCTTACTGATTCAACATTTCAACTAAGGGTTTGACCAAATTTTAGAACTTGTATTTCTTTCAATAAGACTTGACCAAATTGTAAAACTTTCAAAGAAAAATACTCCAATTTTGAAAAAGAAATATTGATTTAAAAAGTTGCATTAAAAATTTTAACTTTTTAAAAAAAATTTAAAGAAATATCTTTAATATTAGTATATAAATGAAAGAGAAATTATTGTAAATGACAAATTGAAAATATTTATAAAATATAATTAAATTTTATGTTCTATCGTTGATAAAAACACTAGTAGAAGTCTATTAGAGTCAAAGTTATGAAATTTTTGGAAATATTTTAATTTAATTAATTTTAGTTTATTTGAGAAGGATCTACATAGAAATTGATTATCTATATACTAAAATGATAGATTGACGTTTTTTCAATTTTATCTTTATTTTTAAATGTTCATCTTTTTTTTACTTTAGCTAAATCTTAAATCTAGTTTCTTCTGCTTGTTTCTTAATTTTTATTTTTTCAATTTCTTTTATCTATTTTATCCCTTTTTACTATAAATTTTAAAAGCATATCCACGTATTAGATTTATTTAGTTAAACATTATTATAATTTTTTAGCAAATATTTTAAAAAGTTAACTTTGTGGTACTCAATTTAAAATTTATAATAAATGCAATCACTAAAATTAGACTATTAAAAAGTATAAAACTAAAATTGAACAAACTTTAAAGTACAAACATAACACTAGTATTTTGACCTAAAAACGGCGAAGAATACCCTGTCAAACGGGTGGTTTCAAAGTGGCCACACCACACTTTTGTCCTTTTGTACTACTTTACACCACACAATTTTATGTTAACGAGTCTAATTTCAAATATGAAGCTTTTAAGATATCTTAAATTTAGTCCCTACACTTATTTATTATTATTGTTTTCTTTAAATGTTTTTTTTCTATTTATTAGCATTTTTATTATGAATTTTAGAAATTTTTGGAATTTTTTTTTAATTACAATCAATTTTGATTAAAAAAATCAACTTTGAGAGACTGAATTTAAGATTTAATTGGAAACTAAAATCAAACATTTGAACACATAGAGATTACAATCGATCATATTTCAAAGTCTACCGACAAAACTAATACTCTCATCTTAAATAAAAAAATTAAAAACAAAAATGTAAAAAATTGACTAAGAAACATAATGAAGAAATAAAGTTTTGGGTACGTTTTAATGTTTTTTTTTTTTTCTTGGTGGAGTATCTGAATTCAAACACATAAAATCTTATTTAAGTTTGTTTTTAGCAGTGAAGTTAGTATGAAGTTTATGAAAGTATAGGTGTACAGTAGATTTTATTTTTTATCCCCTTCATCAAGAACTTTTACCATTTGTTAGAAATCTAGTGGAAGTGTGTTTGAAGACAGAAATAAATGAAGTTGATCAAGTGGAAGATGAAACAAGAGAGAGAAAGAAGGATTGAATTAATTGCTTTTGTGGGTTCAATGAGGAGAAGAGGAAACTTTATGGGATTACTTTAGGTTTTAATGTGAATGAAGAGCGACTAAATGCACATTTTAGTGTAATTATGGGATTATCCAAAAAAAAAAATTTAAAAAGTTGCGTTTAAGCTTATGCATGCATGCATGCATGCGTAGGAGTAGGACGGTTGAATAAAAAATATTTAAAAATATAGTTAAATATCGTATACAACTGTTAATCATTTATAGACCGTTAAATTTTGTTATATTTGTAAATATCTTCGATAATTTTGATGTGAAAAAAGTGTGAGACACTTATTCTGGATTTATGGAAACAAACGAGGACAAATTTGTTTTATATTAATGTCAGGAGGAGGGAGATCATGATGATTAATTACGACTCGAATCCTTTCATCATAATTTTGTAAGTGGTTTATTTAACTAAATATTTTATTGTTCAATGTTATGACTTTATCTAGAAATCTATGATTATGTATGATTTTAATGAAGTTATCAGAGTTTTTGAAATTGCTACCAATTCTCTTAAAGTTCATTACTTTAGCGGAATCGTTTTTTTTAAATGTTTGACATATTTTATGATTGTTTGTGAATTTTGAAATGATCTATGTTATTTAAGATCATTGAAAGAGCGTGAAATGTCTGAAAGAAAACATGATTGAAAGTTTACAAACACCAAGATTTGCTCATGGTGATTTCTCACGTCAAGTGTATATTCTAATGTAGATATGATATACACGAGTTCTTTGAGATCTACTTGAACATGCATATAAACTTTGAACCATGTGTGAGAGTGATTTGCTCTTCTGAAGTTGCTTTGTATGTACGTGAATGAATTAAAAATTAGTTGGTGCATAGCATGATGACTAGTGATTTACTGCTATGCATCATAAGACTCATCAATGAATAGTATATGATCAGGACATGACTATATTATTTAGTGATATTGAAATTATTTTGTTATGAACTATTGGCAGTTGCTGAGTTTGTTGACTCATTTTCTTTCTTCAATTTTTTGACCAGGGTTGAGGATAGCACAAGAGTATCCAATGGGCATACTAAGATTGATAACTGCCACCATTCTATTGCACCTTATATTTTCATTTACATTATGGATTAAGAAATTTGTTTGCCTTTGAAACTATATGTTTGTGACTAATCTTAAGTTTATGACGATGGTTTATACATTAGAACTTCAATAATTTCTTCTGATGAAACAATGTGCGATTTGACACACTTGATGGTGGAGATCTAGCGTGAAACAAATTATTTACTGTTTTATTTAATTTCCTTTTCTTTTCGTAGATTTTTCTTATGAAAACCTTTACTCGTAAGTTTTTCAGCTAGAAAAAAACATATATTTTGATTTGATAATGCGTAGTTTAGTTGAATTAATCTATTTCGACATCGAATTCCCAACTTATGCATTGAATAATCTAGGACAAATGTGTTGCTTATAGTTTTAGGTTTTGTTATTTTTGCTATCAATTTAGGTGAGTTTGTCTATATTTGCGAGTCACCTATTAAATAATGATCCTAACTTTTAAGCTTTAGATTCACTAAGTTCATGAATATGTGTTTGGTAAATTGTTTGGATTTTATTTTACAAATTTATTTTTAGATTCAATTGAAATTTGACAACAACGTTTTTATATTTTTAGCTTATTCATATTTTGAATTTGAAATTACAAAAGGAAGAAATATATTAAAATTGATAAAAACGTGATGAGTATATTATTTTATTTTGTAGACTTAATTCATTTCCCTTTTAAATAAAAATATGCTTCATATAATGTACTGTAAATGATGTGAAACAAAACAATAATAAGAAAAATTGTTTTAAATCACAAAACATGAAAATAATCCCAAATATAAAGCATATTTTTATTTAAATATTAAAATTATAGAAAAATTGTTTTAAATGACAAAACATGAAAATACTTACAAATATAACAAAATTACATCCATGATAAACAAACACTAATAGACATATCTATATCATTGTCTATCAACATTTATCAACAACAAATGATATTAGTTTATTATTATCTATCAACATCTATCAATAATATTTTTCTACATTTGTAAATATTTTAATTTATTTTGCTATATTTGAAAACTACTCTAATAATAATATAGAATTTTAACATAAAACATATCCACTGGTTAATAATATGCTTCAAACAAATTAAATTAATAATGATTTACATTCCATCTAATATTTAAAGTGAGTAACTATAGCTAATTTTATGTTCTATAAATATATTTTCATACACATTTTTAAAAAAATGTTTAATTGCTGTACAAAAAAGTAATTGTTTAATTGAAAAACAAAATTTCAATCTTACATATGACATATATAAAAACATGGCATACAACTCAGTTCATATTCAATCCTTTGTTTTCAAAAATGTTATATATAATTTGAAAGATTTATTAATTATTGAACCTAGAAATCTGATTATTATTAAAAAAAGTTACTTTGTGAATTTAAAAAAAATTTAATTTTTTATTATTTTTTTAAAAAAATCGTTTATTCAAGCGTTGAACACAGTGGTTTGATTTGACTAGAAACGTACTCCACTTGGAAAATACCTCAATTTTTTTCTTTTTATTGAAAACTATTTAAATGGTTTCACACTTGACTAAGGGGATTGGAAATTTCACCTATATTGCTTCTTCATATACCCTTCTTTTTTTTTTTTTTTTTTTTTCATTTTTGGAATAAATTCACCACCACAAGGGTCCATAAACTTCTTTCTGATTTTAATTTCAACTGTTTTTAAAACTGGGATTTTTTTACTTGTTGAATTAGTTTTTCTCGTTTTAATTTCTTTTTGAAACATTACATTTTTTATTTTCACATCATTTTTTCAAGTCTTAACTAATCTCTCGCAAAATCATATTTACCTCTATTTTCGATTTAATATTTTTTGACAGTTTTAAAAAAACAAACCCTCCTTTGTAATTTTTAATTTTTTCTTCGATCTCTCATTCGAAGAACAGATTGATTGTATAGAATATTGAAATCAATCGATCTTGGATTTAAAGCCATAATCTACATGAAGAATGTCAAATATTAATTACAATTCTAGTAGATTAAGTAAAAAAAAAAAGTAATAAAAGGTAGAAATGAATAAATTTATTACAATTTATTGAAATAATTGATATACATAAAAAAATATAATTTACATAACAAAAAATTAAGTACAAAATTGATTAATTATCTGGTGCTCGTCTTTCTAACGAAAGACATTTGCTTCGGTTGTGACCTAGTTGACCATAAAATCCACATCGAACTTGAGGACTCGGTTCCCTCTAGTCCATCTCCTTATGATAATGTGAACTTTTCAGTCGACCAGGTTTTCTCAACAATGAAGGGTATGGATGTAAGACTGGCATAACATGTGTGATCATGTAATCTTCATGTGGTATGTGCTGAAACTGAGGAGTGTAACATGAAGCATACGTTGAAAGTTTGTAATAGCCATCAATAAAATCTTCGTAGTTCATGTTCTAACATGAACATACTGCCATTAAATGCGAGCACAGTATTTCAAAAGCTTGCAATTTATTACATGAACAGTGTCACACTCAGATGCATTCAACGTTAATATTTGAATATTTCCTCCTTTAGAATTAAAGACTATGACATCCGATTTTCACATGAAATACGCCTTCATGTCGATCATATGATTGCACCTCATGTTTCCTAGATCTTGCAGCCAATTTTAAGATTTTTTTTCAAGTGCGTACCTTAATAGTGATTTTACTTAGTATTACAATTTAGTTGAAAACAAATTGCAAGTTACAAAAAAAAAAAAAAAATACCGAGTTTATTTAATTATGTCTACAATCCAATGTAGCTCTGTTAATTTCTTCTCTTCTTTTCTAAACATAATTGACGCACTTACAAAATGTTCCTTGAACAGGAACATTTATCGGTAACATTCGAGCTCCTTTCAGAACTCCATTCCTGCACTCTGTTATATTTTTTCGTCATTCACCCGTACCTAAATCCTCCAACATGTGCTTGAGTCCATTTCTCAATGTTTATGACGTCAAAAGAAGTCAAACAGTTACTGTTAATTTCTATCTGATTTGTGCGAATATCTTCACCAAGTGATGATCCAATAATTTCAGTGAATTGTTCAAATACAATTCCACTGCTCACGGTTATGGTAAAACCTCCACATGTTGGTCGATCATAATCGACTTCATCAATACCATCAATCATATGACCATTTGTAAACAACATAAATCCAAAGAACTGCCATTTTCTAATGGAAGCCAAAAAGAAAAAAAAAACAAAATATTTTAGTTTATGCATAAAAGAACAATGATATTTTAGTTCAAAATTTTAAATTAATATTTATAAAGATTACATTTATTTTTATAAATCAAACTTTCACATTATTATTGTATTAAAAAAATTCCTTTTATTTTCTTTTTAAATCATGATTTGTATGGTCTTTTTTATAATTAAAATTAGTTTTTTAAACTTTCAAAGTTATCAAACTAAATAATGTTTAGTTAAAATTGCTTTTTTTGTTACATTTCTTATTTTTTGGTGTATTCTAAAGTTCGGTTTTAAATAACTTACCACTTTTACATGCTTTTATGCTTCATTCTTTCCTTTTCTGTATTTTTTAAATATTAATTTACGTCTTTAAAAATATAGAGTTCAAAGTTTAAAATCAACAAATGATTATGTATAAATAAATAATGATATTTTAGTTCAAAAATTTAAATTAATATTTATAAAGATTATCTTTATAAATCAAATTTTGATTATTATTGTATTTAAAAAATTCTTTTATTTTCTTTTTAAATCTTGATTTTTATGATTTTTTTATAATTAAAAGTAGATTTTTAAACTTTCAATTTATATTAGAGTTATATAACTCAATAATTTTTAGTCAAATTTTTTATGTTACATTTCTTGTTTTTTTTTCTTTTTTTTTTTTTTTGTTGTGCATATTCTAAAGTTTGGTTTTAAATAACTTACTACTTTTACACGCTTTTATACTTTATTCTTCCCTTTTATGTATTCTTTTAAATACTAATTCATGCTTTCTTTTTTAAAAAAAGGGGTTCAAGGTTTAAAATCAACAAATCAATTAACAAACGAATAAGTTTATGCGTAAAAAGATAATGACATTTTAGTTCAAAATTTTAAATTAATATTTATGAAGATTACATTTATCTTCATAAATCAATTTTTTTTGTTATTATTGTATTAAAAAAATTTCTTTATATTCTTTTTAAATCTTAATTTGTATGGTTTTTTTATAATTAAAATTAGAATTTTAAAATTTCAATTTATAATAGAGTTATATCAAACTCAATAATTTTTAGTCAAAGTTATTTTTTTGTTACACTTCATATATAGATATATGTATATATATATATAGATATATGTATGTATATAGATATATGTATGTATATAGATATATGTATGTATATAGATATATGTATGTATATATATGTATATATGTATATATGTATATATATATATATATATATTATGTATTCTATAGTTTGGTTTTAAATATCTTACTACTTTTTCATGCTTTTAGACTTCATTCATCCCTTTCATTATTTTTTTAAATACTAATTCACGTCTTTAAAAATTTAGGGTTCATGGTTTAAAATTCCTAAATCATGATTTAACAAACGAATAAGTTTATGCATAAATGAATAATGATATTTTAGTTCAAAATTTTAAATTAATATTTATAAAGATTACATTTATCTTTATAAATCAAATGTATTAATTTTTATTGTATTAAAAATTCCTTTATTTTCTTTTTAAATCTTTAGCTGTATGTTTTTTTAATATATAATTAAGATAAGTTTTTTAAACTTTAGGGTTCAAGGTTATATCATTTATATTACAATTGTATCATTAAACTTATATTTCACATAATATCATTAAACTTAAAAGTAAAGAAATAACTTATCAAATCATAATGTTAACATAATAGATCCAACACATATATATGCTCAAAATAATATATTTAGTACTAACATGTTTATAACTTAATAAATTATAGATCTAGTACTACCATGTAAAACCCTAAATCTAGTAGTAATATGCATGTAATATAATTTTAATATTACAATGAAACCATATAGATCAATAATTTTCTTCTAAATTATTTTATGATCATAACATTATAGATCAATATTAAATGAAAAGAAACTTACAAATTTAAGAATGATTATATTTTTTCCACAAATTGACAATGATTAATATTAATCCAAACCAACGAAACTATATATATATATATTATATGGGAATATTATAATAATTTATTAAAAAGAAACCCGATTTAGTTTCGTATAATTTACCTCTCTTCTAGTATGAAAATTTGTTTCTCCTCTAATTTTTTATCTTCCAAACAATGACAAAATATGAGAGTAAAATAGTATTAAAATATAAAATTTCTAATTAAAAAAATATAAATCTAATATAGAATAAACACCAACCTCACACTACGGAGTTCAATATCTGGTTTAGAGATAAAATAAATGAAAGATGTTTTTTTAACAGAAAAAGGGAGAAGAAAAAAAGAGAAAAATAAAGTGTGAGTGTTGGGAAAATTTTAAATATTTATGAACTGAATACACTAGCAAATAGATTAAAACTCAATTGGAAACAAATACTCTTAAGCTAATGGATATAAGAAGGTTTAGATACATAAACAATCAAATACTTGAAGGAACATAAAATTTGGTATACTCAAACTGTAGTCCAGGCACGCTTCTGATAAGCGCTGTCCTGAAGACAATTATTCGTTCTGCACGGGTTTGCAAGCAGACTACAACGATCCTCTCAGCAGGATACAATGACTAACGCTGGTAGAACTGCAACCTCGAACTACTCGGATCTGGCAGAACTCTTAGATACTTGTTCTCAACTCAACACAAGAACAAAAGAAAGAAAGAAAGAAAAAATGGAGAGAATTCTTATACAAATGAATGAACAAGTTGCTATTTATAGGCTAGCAACTTAGTAACTCTCTAAAATACAAAATAAAATCAAATAAATACAAAAGTTGAAACTTTTGTCAAATTTAATTCAATTTAGTTGTTATTTGACTAAAATCAAACATAACTCATTCAAATTGAAGAAGTAACAAATTTAACTTTCATACATATTAAATTTGTACATTAAACAACATCTTAATTTGATGGTTTCAATTTAATTTGAAGTTTCTAACAAATAAATTTAATTTACACAATTAAACCCAATTTTATGTTTAAAAATAAACCAAAGTTTCATTTTCTTTCACTATAAATATCCAACAGTGAGTAATGAAGCACAAAAGAGAGGTCTCAAGTGAAAATGAAGAATAAAGTTATTTTGTGAAGATTGAAGGATGTGAAGAATGAAGAAGAGAGCCAAAGAGGGTGAAGAATGGTTATGTGAAGAGTGTGAAGAATGGTTGTGTGAAAAAGAAATTGGAAGGCTTTTAAAAGAAAGAGGACGAGACTTGTCCTTCATAGGAAGACTGTGCGGTAGAGTAGGCTGGGCGACTGGGCACGACAGAGGTAGGCTGGACTAAGCAGCAGAGGTAGGCTTGGCATACATGTTGACGTTATGGGTGTTGACGGTGCAGTGTGTGATGCTACAGTGAGGTTGGAGATCAGGTTTGGTTTTGAAACCTGACCTCTAAGGGTGTGTTTGGGGCATGGAGTGGGGTGGAGTGGAGTGGGCTATAATAGTCCACTCCATGTTCGTGGTAAAGATTATTTTAGTTGGGAATTAGGATTAGGACTAAAATAACTCACATGCTTTTACTATTCTTCAACCCTATGGGTATTTGTTTCAAGGGTTGAAAAGTTTGTTGACAAATTTTCGGATACCACCTCCGGTGATCGTCGTCGGCCAATCTCCGACCACCACCTCCGGTGATTGTCGTCAACCAATCTTTGACCACCACCTCCGGTGACTCCACCTAGACCAATCACCGACCATCACCTCTGGTGACTCCACCAACAAACTTTCGACAACCAATTCCGGCGACTACCGCCAACCAACCTCCGATTGCCACCAATCAACCTTGAAAAATTTTAATGAAAATATTTTAAAGATATATAACAAACCAAATAAACTTGTATGTACAAATACTT
>JBBPDJ010036756.1:0-14218 GCA_037974625.1 Cucumis cinereus | reverse complement strand
TATCAAACACATTTATGTTTCTGTTTCTTTTTTTCAAGAAACAAAAAACAAGAATAGTTATCAAACATAGTCTCGTTTCTTGTTCTCAAAATGGAAGAAACAAGAAACAAAAAACAGGAAACGAGAACGTTACCAAACGGGCCCTTAGTTTCTTAAGTATATTTATTTCTATTTTTGTATGGAATCAAATATCAGAGGAGCCCAAATTTTAAATAAATAAAGTCCATGTGCATGATATCAAATACTCAAAATCCACGTGAATGATATCAAATGTCAAAATTTACATGAGGCATATATTTTTTTAATCATGTCAAAACCTACAAATTTGATTTAGACATAAAGGTGAATGGAATATATATTTTTAATGGTTCCAAAATCTAAAAATCTAATAATTTTTAATGGATTCAATAACACATCCTATTCTAGATTTTTCCCTCTAATCTAGATTGAGGCATGAACGTTCTACTCTAAGCACTTGTCCAATGTCCTTATAAAATTCTGTAAAAATTTCGATAAAGTCTCCCCTAAAAAATGGATTAGCCACACTTGAAAAAAGATAGGAGAATACACTTCTAAGGCTTACAATCTCAAAACAAAGTTCAAGTGTGTCCCACCCCAGACTCATCAGTATCATCCAGATCATGTATAAACTTGATAAAAATAACTGTACAATAATTTACAATTCAAAGGTAAGTATATTTAAAACAAACGTCCTATGACGTTCACTAACAGATTCAACCTATCATAATAATACTCTTCAAATACATATAGTACAATGTCATAGATGTCTAACATAAATCTGTGGCGTTTGACGACTTAATAGGCACCTGAAACTTAACAGCTACCTGCGAGGAAAACATTGAAAATGTGAGCTAAAGCCTAGCAAGTGGTAAGCTTATAAAAAAAATAGTGTGTAAAAACATACTTTCATTCTGGAATCTTTAAACATAGTTTTGACATTTAAAATAGGAGCAAAGTTTCATAAACACATATTATAAAATCATTACAAGTCTCTCTAAAAACATATTAAACAGTTCATATCCAAGTCAAACACAATGGGCTATGGAAAATACGCAACAAAACATAACACATGCATGTCCAATGTCAACAATGAAATATACGACCACGCCGAGCTCACACGTAGTTACCATCAACCCTGTGTCACACCCAGGTCTACCACAGTAAAACACACTAAATATACGACCGAAAATAGCTTACACATGATCCAAAGGAAACATTTTCCAAACTGAGCTCACACATATTCACAATCAAACCTGTCGTTATCTAGGTCTACCACGACAAAATAAACTGGATATACGATCGAGAATAGCTCACACATGTTCCATATCAACAAAGAAACATGTAACCAAAATGAACTCAACCATATTCAGTACTTGTAACGGTGGCAACTAAATCACAATATCCATATCATCGATAACTAGGCTCCTATGTGCACATAGAGCTACTCTTCATATCTAGGCCCAAATTCATTCCCACAGCCTCCATCCATATCCTCACATATGCTCAGGTTCTCGGATCTCCGGTTACGACCACTTTCTGTCATAGAATCTCCTGACAACCATAGGTGATGCTACAAAAACACATTCACGTAGCATACGGGTAATCGCCCTCTTTTTCTCATAAAAATCACATAATTCAATCTTAAAAGCCAAACATAGTCATAAAGACATTTTCATGAAATCATTTTCAATTATTAACTATAAAAAACACATACTTTATGGACAACATTTCAATCAAACCATTCAAATTGACTGATCATGTGTTAACAAATTAAAGATTATTTTGAAATCACCAATCATGTAAATTAAATAAACAACTCTTTGTCAATAGCTCGATCTCCCAGGACTATTAGCTCTCGCCACTTCAGTTTTACCTTAAAATGGTTCATAAAGCCACCAATAAATTTCCATATGGCAGATAACCCAACCATCCATAACTCAGTATCATATGGTAAACTCAAACTAATTATGCTTCTAATGACCCTAAATCCTCACTCCTTAATTCTAAATTAAACCATTCTAAACTGCTTTAGTATAGGCTAAAATTCTACCTTCGAACCCCAAAACTTCTAGTAAGAAGTCTTAACACAATGAGTACCAAACTTAAGTTAAACTTGTTGGGTCTTTAAATTCATTACGTTTTTATACCAATTATAAAATTTTTTAGAGATTTAGATCAATTAACAATCTCAATAACTATCTATCGGGTCAATAACCTTAAGAACATACCCAAACTTCTCCAAACAACCTTAAACATATTGGATAGCCATTAAAAAAAAATCATCCAAAACTTCAATCATTCAAGCAAAGCAACATGTAAAACATAAATTTCATGTCAAAACTAAATTAGTATGGAAAGACTCCAAGAAAACTTACTAAAATTACCCAAATCTTACCAAAGGCTTGAAGAAATAACCTTAACTCTGATGGACAACACTCTAATGGCTTTCTAAACTTGAGTCAAGATTTTGACGAATGAGCACTCTAAACGCTGGATAGCCCTTCAACAACTCTAGAATTTGCCAAAACATGCTTCAAGAGAGTTCCAACACTGGCAGAGGCGGATCCCCAACGATGACAAAGTGAAATGCCTGTTTCGGTGGTTGTCATGAAGGTAGATCTGAACAAGGCACAACCAAGGGTGCACGCGCGAACTGCCTGTCAAAAACTAAAACGATGGTCAGATTCAAGATGACAACGTACAGAGACTCTCGATCATTGGCTGAGGGGTTTTCATCAGCGCGCGGCTGGGCATCTCGTCGATGGTGGCTAGCTTCGGCGACTGGAAAAGATAGGAAAAGATATGGTGGTGTGAGTTTTCAGGGAGGGTGGTGCCAGCGTGCTAAGGAAGAAGAGGAAGAAGAACGTCGAAACTCTTCTTTATTTTTATTTATTTTAATTAAAAATAAAATTACCATATTGCTCCTCACTTCAAATTTACTACTCTTTTGCCTTTATTTTCATTATTGTCGATACTGAACAAAATTTCTAAATCCTTAATCTAAATAAAATTAATTCTAAAATTTAACATCAAAATGATTCAACCTTTGGAGGATAAAAATATCTTACAAACTTGTTTATTATTATTATTATTATTATTATTATTTAACTAAAGAAATATTTCTGTAGATACAAGCATAAAGGAATAAGAGCTTGCATTCAATGTAAAATTACATTGACCCTATAACCAATCACACTAAAAGAGCAAAAAGGAAAATTGAATGTTTCTCCCAATAATCTCTTTTACATAGTACTAGCACTACTACAAAAATAATTTTACTTGACACTTTTAATTTTACATTACCTAGCAGTTTTGTATAAAACCGTCAAGTAATGTTAAAAACCATAAAAAATTAACAAAATGCAGAATAATGAAGAATTTTTTAAAGAATTCTTATAATAGTTGACAGTTAAAAATCGTCAAGTGTAGTTTTTTTTCTTGACGGATAAAATCGTCAAGAAATAGAGTTCTATTAAAAAAGCACGTTGGAAATCTTTTTTTTTTTTTAACTTTTCGTCCGCGCGTCTCACAAAAAAATTAACCCTAAACGAACGCCCAAATCCTCTCACTTCTCGCAAACGAACGCCCAAACCCTCATCTCAATGCCGCCGACGTTCACTATCAACTCAATGTTTTCTTCGACGTTCACTATCAACGCAAACCACAACGCCCAGACCCTCATCGAATCCAAACTTCTGATTCTTGGCGTTGATATGGAAGATGTTAACACTTTTGACTCTGATCTTCCAGCGAAGCTTCAATCTGCTCCTGCCGATTTCTTGCCCTTGGTATGGTGGATTTATTGGATCTAGTTCTTGATTGTTGGTTGTTAGGGTTTATGAGGTTTAATTGATTTGTTTTTTACATTTCCCTCTTTTGGTAGTTTGATACTGCTGCTGGGGAGGTTTTAATGAATCTGAAGACGAAGGTGACTGGTGAGACTGGAGAAATGGTGGAGCTCGTGCCTGGTTATGTTTAAATTCTGCTAATGTCGAAGGAGGATCCGATTTTGATGCGGTCCCTTGGGGTTAGTAAATTTTATTTGTTTGCTGGATTGAAAAGAACTAGAGCGTGAAAGAACTAATGGAAACGAAAATTTCTAGCTTCAATTAGAGGCTAATATGTATTAGTACTTGTCGGAGCTGAATATTTCTGCATTCATATGCAGGCACAGTACATTTCAAAACTTGTTAAAATATCTAGAATCACAATGGTTGCGTCAAGGACCAAGGGGCAACTATGGGTTGGACTAAAGTTGTTAAAATAAAACCTTTTCCTACCCACTTTATCAAGAAAATATTCCTTTTCCTGCCTACATCACTATTCTCTAATTGTAGGTTCTAGAAGCACTCTCTTTGCTGCCACTGATCCTCAAGTTTCAGAGTACTGTGAACTACTTAAAGCAGATAACTGGCCTGTTTGTGCCTTTCTTTTCCAAGACTGTCGTCCAACAAATCCTTTAGAAGAGATTTAGCCTCTGGAATTTATTGTGCTTGAGACTGCGAATTCTTAAGGTGTTTTTATTTTTGTTCTCTGTTTCTGAGATGAGATTTGAATTTCTGTTAATGCTATATGGTGTTTTTTGTATGAAGAGATTTGAAAGATGGGAGACTTAGATGGTGGGTATTTGATTTATGCTTACAAGGTTTTGATGACATGTCTCGAAAATCTTAGACTAATTCTTAAGGTGTTTTTTTTCTAGTTTTATGTGTTCCTTTTATGAGGTTTGCATTTCTGCTGGTACCATATGTTGTTTGTGTGAAGAGATTTGAAAGATGAGGCATTTCACTTAGATGGGAGAAAACATTGGAAGGCAATTTTGTCTATAGTGAAAATCACATCACTCTGCAATGACTTAAAGCTATAAATAAGAAGGTAAAACCCCATGGTTGTGCGCAACAAAAAATTTACTCTATTACAGGTATAAATGTAATTGGCCAAGGCTCATTATGTGATTTTAATTTTGTCATGTGATTTTAATTTTTATCTTTTAATGATACCTATTTGTATCTTTTTCCAGGATGACTGAGAATCCCAGATGGTCCCTGTTGTTCTAATACTGTGAATCCCAGGTTTGAAATTTTACTCTAACCTTGAAGTTTTTGGGAATGGACTATCATCAGCATATGTTGTTAACGTGGAGCATAGGTAACAACTAAATATTCAGTCATCTAGTTGTAATTGTTCATCGTCTTTTGGTGTCTAGGATGGAGTAGCCCATTGATTTATTTGTTTTGTTAACATTTTGGGAGTCATTTGAAAAACCAAGTCAAGTTTTGAAAATTAACAAAAATAAGTTGTACTTAGCTTTGTTTTTTGAATATGGCTAAGAATTCAAGTATTTATTGGAGAAGATGAAAACCATGGTAAATAAGTTGTTAGAAAACAAATGCATTTTGCAAAAGCTAAAATAAAAAATCTAAATGGTTGTCAAAAGGGATTATAATTTAGAAAACAAAATAAAGAAAGCTTTATATTAGAGATTCTGGATTTCTAATTCCTCTTCTAGTTTTGATTTAGGAGTTGGTTGCAAAATGTAGTGAGTAAACAAAATGTTGGATGTGCTTGTAATTAGTTATCAATCGAATAATTTGTTAAAATTTTTATGTTTCCCTGAGTTGTAAAATTCATTTTGCCATGACTGTAAGAATTGGGTGTCAAGCTTGGGCATGAGGTGATGTTGCCATGACTGTAAACTTAATGCTTTTGGCCTTCCACAAATTATTTTGATACTATTTGTATCGTTTTACATAATTTGTTTTACATTATACTTGTCTTAGCTTATTTATTTTGGGGTTTTAAAGATGGGACGAATATTTATTTTGATGCTATCAATGTAGAAAGTTTTAAAAATGACCATGTTTATGTTCTAATGCTTGGCACCTTTTTCCTTTTCCTGTTATGTATCTTATAGTTGCATCACAAGGAAAATGACATATTGGGAACTATTTTCAAATTGAAGGACAGTGTGAAAGTCAATCTGATGTTTCATTATACTTCTTAATCATTGTTTGATATTTGTTTTTGTAGGGCAGTGCACTATTAAGAGGGACAAATCTAATTTGACTTAATCACCTTTACCTCTGCCTAAGTCCTAGTAAGCTTTTACCTCTACCCAAGTCCTAGTAAGCTTTTCTTCCATGGTTAAAGCTATTTGATTCTCTTTCATCCTACACCATATGGATTTAAATATTTTTTATGTCTGATTGTTGGAAAAAATAGTGGGAGAGGGGGGATTTTTATTAACTGACTTTGTAGCATGTGCTACTATAGAATGCTGACATTCTTTATATATTGATTTTGGTTTTCATAGTGATCTTCTATTTTATATTGTTTTCAGTGTTGTTGAGAGTGTTGGTCCTGGAGTGATTTAATTTAGTGAAGGAAACCATGTGTTTTCATTTAGATATGTCCCATGGTTTGGTTCCATATGGAGTAGTTTGCTTTTTTTTTTTAGCTACTGGTTGCAAGGTACACCCGATGAGTATGATAAGAATGATCAAATCTATATAATTTGTTTTTTTTTTTTTTTTTGAGGAACTTTCTTAGTTTGATAAGAATGATCAAATCTATATAGATATGATTATGTCGAATCCTGAACTCAAGTCTTCACTTTTCTCTATGTGTACATGAAATTATATCCTATCCTATCTTGTGAACATTACACTAACTCTTAATCAAGCAATGTTATTAGTTGTTTCTAGTTGATGCCTTGGGTTTAGATCGATTTCCTGTTATCATTTGGTTTTTATTGACAGGAAGGATAGGTCAATGTTGTTGTTGTAGTTCATTCATATGAAGAAGGCACCCCTCCAGCTGGTTCTCACAAAACAAGACTGACTTTGTGAGGGGGGTGGAGGGTTAGTTAAGATTAGGTTTCTTTGTCAATTTCTTTCAAGCTTTTGACATGCATATTTTAAAGTTTGAAGTTTAATGTAAAGTGTATTTGATGTTAAGTAGAATATTACATTTGCTCGTATATGTAGTAGGGTACTCATATCTGAAATTTAAAGTTTAGTTATGTGGTTTACTTTCTCAATTTGACTCAAGCGTTGAATATGTAAAATGCAATGAATGCATACAAGTGCAAAACAAGGGCAAAATAGGTGCAAATACAGGGGACAATAAATCTTAATTCTTTTAAAAAAATTACAAAATTAATTTGACGGTGAAACACTGTCAAGTATAGTGTAAAACTTGACAATAATAAACCGTCAAGAATAACGAATTCTTGATAGTAAAAAACCGTCCAAATAAGTTTTTTCTTATTCTTGACACTGGATTACTTGACAGTGAAAAATTGTCAAGTAAAGCTTTATTCTTGCCAGTGGATAATTGTCAAGTAAACTCTTATTCTTGACAGTTTTTCACTGTCAAGAAAAAAATGTTTATTCTTGACACTGGATTACTTGATGGTTTTTTATTTGACAGTTTTTTACTGTCAAGTAAACCCTTTTTTGTAGTAGTGTAGTAAGAAAACACGTGCGTTGCATGGGAAATTTGAATTTTTAATTTAAAGTTAAATAAGGTTTCACATAAGATAATTAATTTTATATTAAAGAGTATTATGAAAGCATGTATGTAGATAATATATATATATATATATATTATCTTGCACCCTTAGATGTAGGTGATTTTGCACCAATTTAGATTACCAATCTCTGTTTCTTTTATATTTTTATTTGTTTCTATGTTGCCTACTTATCATACATATAAACCCTAAACCCTAAACCATACATAGTGTTTGTGATAGTGCGCTCGACATTTGTATTTTGTGTTAAATCCATTTATGTTTTCAAATTATATATGCATATATAATGAGCTTAATATTACTCCACTATTTTTATAATATCATATATTTTGATTTTTTTTTAGTACAATAGAAAGTAAGAGAAATTTGAACCACAAAACTCATGGTTATTAACACTCTCGTATAGGAATTAAGCTATACTCAATTTGACAATACCATATATTTTGATTATACACCTTGCAGAAATATGACCAACCCAATTTAAAACTCTGTAGTTTTATTCCAATATTAGTAAAAGGCATTTAGAAGCATTAGTATTTCCTTGTAGAACATCATTTTGGTGTCTCATCTTTTAGGTTTTCCATAGCTAATCTTTTCCTGTGACTTTGAGATGGTAATTTTACATCAGTGGCCACCCCAATTGCTTCAAGAAACATGATAACATACCAACTAAAAAGTCAATTTGCCACCATTCGAGTCCATGTCGAGCTGAATATTCGAAAGCATGGTGGTTGTTGTGCCAACCTTCTCCAAATGAAAGCATACTTAACCACCTAAAAAGGGGAAACAAAATATGATTCTCTAAGTTTAAAAAAAAAAGGGACTTTTTTTTTTCCTTTTTTGTTTATTTGAATAATATAAAATATCGATGGTAATGTCTAAACAAGATTTAGTCTATAAATGTACATTTAATATAATAATTGAATTTCATTTAACAAGTTATTGAATACTACAATCGTTATGAAATTAATTATTTATTTTGTGAGTTCAAGTTTCACTAGGAATTTGAACTTGAAACCTCTTGATTCTCGGTACACATAAGTGTCAATTCAGCTAAACTCTTACTAGCATTATGAAATTAATTTTAGAATATAGGATAATCCGTATAAATAAATATTAAATACCCTACGAATTAATAGTAAATAAATTTCTTTCTCACCCAATCAAGAAAGTGTTACTTTTTCAAAAAATATTAAATTCTTTCATTATTATATGAATAAAAGTTATTTTCAAATATAACAAAATGAATCAAAATATTTACAAAATATCACATCTAGATAAACTGCAATAGATCAAGATAAACTATTATTTATGTCTATATATCATGATAGATACAAATAGTAGTCTGTATCTTGATCTATTCTTGTTTATCACATATAGATTGTGATATTTTGTAATATTTGTAAATATTTTAAATTTTTGTCATTTAAAATAATTTGTTCTGTATAAACAACCATAAAAAAGTCATTAAATATATATATATATATATATATATATATATATAACTAAAAGTAATTGACATATGCCTAACTCAATTATCAATCTCAAAATCATAAGTTTCATTCTCTGTTTAATATATAATTTTTTTAAAAAAATGATACAATAAAATTATCCAACTCTTTAAAAAAAATGATACAATAAAATTATCCAACTCTTTTTATATTATAGATTTTTATTATAAATAGTTATTGATTTACTTTTTTGTTCTTTTCGCAAAGACAAACAATAAAAATAAAATCATTTTTGTCATGTCTTTATTGACTCTAAATCATGTCCTTAATTATTTAAAATCAATTTATTAGTTTTTTATTTATCTTTTTGAAATGCAATTTTCATATCATTAAAATTAGCGTTGAATGATTAATAATATGTTTCGAAATAATTTCTAAAATGACGAAAATACTTTTGACCATTTCACTGTCGTGTACCCCATCTATGGCCGATTGAATTAACCATAAACATTACATGTACGAACATCGTGATCCTCACAAACTGCACGAACAAATTTCCAAAGTCTTATCACATCAATCCATTTTTTTCACTAAAATATATTGTTTTGAAAAATAATTTGATACATCATATAACTATCCTCATCTTTGTATCATCATCTCTTAAAATGTTTTAGTAGTTTGACGTATAATAAACATTTTTTATAACAACATTTTAAAAATTTATAAATATATCAAAGTCTATCACCGATAGTAGAACATATCGTTGGTCTATCACCGATTGTAGAACATATCGTTGGTCTATCACCGATTGTAGAACATATCGTTGGTCTATCGCTAATAGACCATACAAATCTATCAGCAATAGAAGTCTTTTATTGAATAAACTTTAATTTACTATATTTACAATTTTTTAAAATTGTTTCTATACATTTGTTTATTATTTTTAAAATTGCTATCCATTACAAATATATTTCTCCTTGAATTTGTGAAATGTGTTTTATTCATATCTTGTTTGTTTCTCCAAATCAACCACGTTACTTGGTTTCCCATGTTTCAAATTCAACATGAAGATGTTTCTTTCCATCCCTTTAAAATCCTTAAAAGTACTTTGGACAAACTTTTTTCTGTCAAAAGATACGAATCTAAAGTCCAAGTAATATGACTAAACAAAAATCCTCCAATTGGACTGTGAGGGTCTTTGTCGGTATCAACAAATTGATGATGACATCTATGCGTACTCACCCAATCTATTGGATCACTATAAAATATAAAAAATTAATAAATATGATCAAAATATAATAGTTATATTTAAATTATTGGAGTTCGTAAATGGAGCAAAATAGGACACAATATTACATAAGTGTTAAAAACTTCAAATATTTACAAATTAACTTCAAATATTTACAAATCTATCTAACATATTAAATAATTAGAAATTTTTATATCTATCAATATTGCAATCTTTAATATTTTTAAAAAATAATAAAATAACTTCATGCTGCTGAAATTCTTTAAATAAGCAAAATAAATTCCATTTATGCCATTTAAAAACAAAATTTGACCCTTTCTTGTATCTTTTAGAACCAAAAAAGAGAACATTATAGAAAACATTTATGCCAAACTTTTCAAAATGAAAAATTGATCAAATTTAATAAACAAAAAATAAAGTTGAATCCATTGACATATTCTCTCTAAATTATTTAATTTTGTAGTTCATCGTAAAACAACCAAAGAAAATAGGCTATTATAAATATCAAACCTGTAATGCATGAACGCCACAATAAGCAAACAAATATTCAAGCCATTTAGAAATTTTGAAACTCTTATGTGCAAGATGTCTGTGGAACGAAAAAGTTATGCCGAAAGGACATGTGACGATATATAATACGAAAGCAACCCAAAACGCACCCCAAGTGAAATGAAATGGTGCAAAAATGCAAGGAATATGAATAATGGAAATAATAAATGCAGTGATTTTGTCTATGGTGGTCCATTCTACCCTCTCAAATGGCATTAGAGGTTTCAATATTTCCTTTGATTCTTGTTTTGGCATATCCATTTGGAAGGGGTTTCTAATTTACTCTTGCATGGCTTCACTATCATATCCAGCCTTTGTATTTATAGTGATTTTTAAATCTCCATATTGATAATCTAAGGCTCTATATGAATAAAAGGCTTACATTTAAGAAGGTACAATTTTTTTTTTTTTTTTTTTTGTAAAGAAAGAAGATATTTTTTTATTAAAAAATATTTTTGAATGTTTATTGTCTTTTGTGTTTCATTGATGATCTAAAATAGAGAATTACATTTTGTTGATGTCAAAATCTAGACATTAATTTTTTTTTTTCACTTTTTTCGTGGGCAGGAAAAATTTGTTTAGAGGAGGAAAAAGAACGTACAAAAAAGAAAAGTCTTCCACCATTACGGTGCTTGGTCACACTTTCTTTTATGATAAAGTCAGAGATCAAAAGAGTATAGAAACCTAGAGGTTTCAATGAAAATATCGATAAAATATCAATTTTGATTGTTACTTCTCGAAATATTATAAAATTACAAATTTCAAAAAAATTAATTAATTAAAAATAGTAATAAATATTTTATTATTTTCAAATAAGTAAACATGTCTATTATTTATATTATTGGAGAACTATTTTAAATAATAAAACTGTTAAAAATATTTACGAAATATAACAAAATTTAAGAAGTGTCAATCAATGAATTTATTTTAGTTTGTTTTGCTATATTTGAAAATGTCACTATATTATATTTATTTTAGTAGCTTTTTTGTGTTTGTTTTTTTGTATTTAATTAGTAGATTTTTGTACGAAGCAATGGAAATATTGATTCACCTCTTATATCGATATTGAACCCATGAAAATGTGTAAATATTGATGGAAATATCAACACATTGATAAAAAAAATTAATACTATAGATGCGGGCAAGCCCAATATTCTTGCCCCTAGCACATCGCTTTGTCCAAAAATTTCTTTCTTCCCGTTCGGTTGAAATTAGGAGCGTCAAGATAAATAACAACTTTTAATTTTTGTTTGAAGAAATTTCAAAAATAAAGATTAATTATATAAATGAAAAAATCAAAATAAATAATAATAAATGACTAAAAAACATGCCAATAATACCCCTATCTATACAAAAACTCAATAATCAAAATCTCACCAAATACACTATAATTAAAAAGTAATTAACATACCTGACACACATCAAATCAAAATTTTCTTCACTTCTTCAGGTGCTAGTTCAAAACTCATAACCTCCTATTCTTCCACATTTTCATCTCCTTCAAAATTGACAGCTCTCCCTACCTCTTCTTTGTGATCATTTAACGTTGATCACCCACTGTGCTTGGTCTCACCACTCTGACTAAAGGTCACTGACGTACGTTAAAATTTTCCCCTTTAATTGAAGGTCATGATCGACCCACCTCACTTCGATTGTCCTCTTCGTCATCACCATATCGATCATCTGCTTCGACTGAATATCACCACTGTTCGTCTCATAGTTTCACAGGTTCACATCTCACTATGCTAAAGTTAGGGATTTTTTCAAAACTTAGCTAAAAAATTAAATATTGACTATTTTCTTAAATTTAATTAATCAAACGATAAAACAAAATATAAATTTAATCTTTCAAATAGAAAAAAAATCTAATCTTTTAGGTTAATGAAAAAAAAAACTTTTAAATATTTTCAAATAAAATAAAATATGTAGTTTACTTTTTTTCTAAAAATTTGTTGATGTGATATGTATATATTTTTCAAAAACAATTATAAGAAATATTAAAGTTAATTAATTATATATCTGTATACTTAGAAACCAATAAAAAATATTGTAGTTAGTTAATGAGATATTTTTGTAACAAACCAATCTAATATTTCCGTAACAAACCAATTTATTAATATAATAGAGATATCAAATTAAATCAAACTCGATTAAATCAAATAAAACTAATAAAATATGACCAATGGTTGATGAGATATTTTCGTAACAAACCAATCTAATATTTCCATAACATACTACTTTATTAATATAATAAAAATATCAAATTAAATCAAATTCCGTTAAATCAAATCAAAACTAATAAAATATGACCAATTAATAATAAAAACAATTAGGGCAAAAGAGAAAATATTTGCACATTTTTCTGGATTGCAAACCAATAACGAAAATTGCCTATAATAATATATATCTAATGAAAATTTGTTTCATTGTCGATACCAAATACACTGTATATGACTAAAATACAGAACTTTGTATATGAATAAAATACATAACTCTGTATATGAATAAAATACAGAGTGTTGAAAAAGTCGTATCTTTCACTATATCAAAGACAAAATGTACATATTGAAAATACAATACATTTGCGCTTGAAATTTTTTTTCATGATTCGATACCAAATACTCTGTATATGAATAAAATACAAAGTGTTGGAAAAGTCTTATCTTCCACTCTATCAAGGACAAAATCGACATATTGAAATATTATGTATGTGCGCTGCGCATGATTTGCCATAAATCTTATTCTATACGTTTTTTTTTTGCCAAAAATCAAGATAACCCCCGATTTTTTGCCATTTCCTCTAATTTTCCTCAAAATTATTCCATAACCTTTAACCTCCCTAGGCCACGATATGTCCTATTGAACATTTTGGTACAGACGATTGGACAAATGACTACAATTAAAAGGTGTTTTGGGAAATAGCAACCCATGTTTTTTTAAAAAAAAATAAAAATTAACTAGACAAAGAAATTTATTAATTCATTAAATATTTTAGTGTGAAAATAGACCGTTGCTGGAAAGAAAAGCTAATACATGTATCAAAAGATTCAAAACAAAATCAACCAAAACAAATCTTGTTGAATGAGAAATTTCAGCTAAATAAATGCTGCCACGTCATCACAGTTATAATTTGAATTGGTTCGGGTAATTAAAATTTTTACCCAATTCGATTCAAGCCAATGATAGAAAATTGAGCCAAAAAGGGTGGTGGAGCGAGTTTAAGCCCAATAAACAAAATAGGCTTAAGTCCAAGCCTAAGCCCAAGTCCATAGGCTTAAGTCCAATAAACAAAATAAACTTAAGTCCAAGTCCAAGTTCAATAAATAGGATTGGCCCAAGGCCAAGTCCAACAGACAAATGGGCCCAAGCCCACATAAAGCCCATGAAAATTCTCTATAAATAGAGACATTCTCATTC
>JBBPDJ010036755.1:0-14226 GCA_037974625.1 Cucumis cinereus | reverse complement strand
TTTGGGGGTTTTAGAATTTGTTATTAGGGGTTCGCAAATTGAGTTCCTAATTTACAAATCCTAGGGTTTACTTATCATTTGGTATCAGACCTAGGCTCTAGATTGGGTATATGTTTATCGCTTTCTTGATTAAAGTCTAGTTTTTAACTTATTTTGTTCTTGATTGAATTGAAAAAAAAAACTCAGTTGAAAAAAGAAAGAAAAAAAACTAACATGTAGCTGATGGTGAGGGAAAAAATTAGAAGAGGTCAAGTTAACATGTCAAGCAAGCAATTGATTTTTCATGAGTTATAAGCAACTGAGTTTTTGTAAATAATGTATACAGAAAGAAGAGATTTGAGAAAGTTACCATGTTGATCGAATCATGCTTAAACTATTCTTTAGAAGTATTTCATATCCAGATGTGTATCTTTTATGAGAGGAGAAAATTGATGTCATATTTGAATATCACCATTACATTGAAAAGAAAAAAGTAAAACTTGTTGTTTCTACGTTTGAAGAATACACATTAACATGGTGTAGGTACTTATTATCGAAAAGGAAGAGAAGTAGAAATCATGTAATGCTATCATAGAAAGAAATTAAAGTGCAAATGAGAAAGCGTTTTGTTCCTAATAGTTTCCATAAATTGCAACTTTGAAGCAAGGGAGGAAAAATGTGAACACTTACTATGAAGAGTTGTTACTACTCGAAGATGTTAACATATATGAGGAAGAGGAAACTACTATGAATCAATTCTATAATGAAATTAATGAGAAAATTGCCGAAATGCTTGTAGATCGAGAAGAAATTTGACCTTGTGAGTGAGAGGATTAAAGACTCACAACTAAACTCTTCTCAATGTATGAGATTCGAACTAATGAACATACAGATCAGAAACTACAATGATATGAGATTTTTTGGCTAAACACATTAACCACATTAATCAATATTCGTTAACTGTGTGTACACTCCACTAAAGACTCACAGTTCAACTCTTCTCACTGTAGATATATTTTTGTGTCCATGGATATAGACCAATAATAGCAAGTGAGTCCATCACAAGTGTCCGTAACATCAACTGGGTCAAATTACCATTTTACCCCTAGGTTAATGAACAACCTATTTATGGTCCAACCAATAAACAGAAATTTCTCCCGTGTAATCAAGAGGATGAACTTTTTGTCAAGTTCCGAAGATACCGTTTAAGAGAACACTCATCTACTTACCCTAAAGTCAGAAAGGAGTGAATTTCATCTTGTGTGATTATGTTTTCAGCTCTCCACTCGTTATTATCCTAAAATAGTAGGCTAATTGAGTCGGTAATTTGACCACTCTCACCCAAACAAATCAAAGGACAATCCTTCGTGGATCACTCAGGATTAAGAGTAAGTTGCCTAGGTCATCCTATTGAAATAAAAGCCTAACTAGTCAACAAAGTTAAATCTAGTGGTTACTATTTGCTGGTCTAATCTTATGCAAACTCATTGCATATAATACTCTCACTCACGTGTAACCTACACGAACGCTTGGATCAGTGTGTTGTATCAAATACAAAGTGAGTTGTATCCATAGTGTTTCAGGATAAGGTACACAACCTAGGATGTTATATCTCGAACATTGATCCCTGTATGTCTCCACATACAGTTCAATACTCATAACGCAACTTAGGATGTTAGTTTATTAGATATAGGCTAATAAGACAAACCAATAAAATAATCAATAACACTTTATTGAAATTAGAATAATAACACTTTATTAATAACATCCAATGAATTATATTTACTGTCTATGAGATATAGGACATAAAATCCAACAAACTCCCACTTGGACTAAAACTCTAGTCTAGTGTGGTAGTCTATGAGATGTACATAATAAACTAATCCACAAACATCAAAAAATGGTAAAATGTACAAGTATATTACATAAAACATATATATAAATATAAATACAATAAACTAGGGCATCCTCATACCTATTACACATCTCCCACTAGCCCTAGATTACCTAATATACATATCTTGCAGACCGAGACTCTCTAGATGACGCTCGAACACTTTAGCCTTGAAAGTCTTCGTAAATAGATCAGTAATATTGTGCTCCGAAGCCATCTTGGTTACGATCACATCCCTCGTTGCACAATCTCTCGTATCAAATGATATTTCCTCTTTATGTGTTTCATTCGTTTGTGGCTGTGATGTTCTTTAGAATTGATTATTGCCCACTGTTGTCACAGTATAGAGTGAAGAGCAAGTTCATGTTTGGAATAATTTCAAAATCATATAGGAACTTCCTGACCCAACCTGCTTCTTTTGTTGTTTCGCAAACAACAACTTATTCAACATTCATAGTGGAGTCCAAAATTATATAAATATCTTTTTTAAGATTGATTCAACATCCTTGAGGTAAATTTTGATCAACTGAACAAAATCAGGCTCTTCAAATTTTGTTAGAATTTGGGAAAACCACTCATTAACAATCCTCTACAAGACACATAACAATGTTAAATTAATAATTTGAAGATGAACAATTGTCTAGAAGTAAATGAAAGAGAAACAATAGATGAGAAAGTTGTCACCTCTTCAAACAGAGATTGGACATAATCTTGGAGCATCGATTTTCGATCACACTGCAACTGAATCGAGTATAGTCAGTTTAGTAAATATTCAAACCAACCAAACAAGTCATCAACCAGTTTCATTCTTAAAAAAGAATTTAAGCACTGGAGGTTTGGATTTTTCCCAAACCTATGCATTTGAATCCTTCAAAACTATGCATTTGAATCCTTGCTTGATGCTATTTCACACTACAACTCTTTCGTTTAGGGTGGACACTAATCTGACGTGGATTTTCTAGAACCCTTGTTAGTTTGGTAATCAAAGTTAGTGTATCCGGTAAGGATAAATCCTTAGCACAACACAAAAGCATATAGTCTCTCGTTCTTCTAAGATACTTGAGGATAATTTTAACTGTCGTCTAGTGGTCTAACCCTGGGTTGTATTGGTACCTACTGACTATTCCCACAACATAAGAAATGTATGGCCTAGTGCAAAGCATTGCATACATTAGGCTGTCCATAACTGAGGCATAGGGAATACGTCTCATATCCTCAATTTCTTGAGGTGTCTTAGAACATTGTTCTTTCGACAAGTAAACCTCATGTCTGAAAGGTAAACCTTTCTTAGGGTTCTACATCAAATATCGAGCCAATATTTTATCGATATAGGTTACTTGAGATAGTGCCAGCTTTTTGTTCTTACGATCTCTAATGATTTGGATCCCAAGAACAAAGTGCGTCTCTCCCAAATCTTTCATTTGGAATTGAGCTACTAGCCAAGTTTTAACGTCAGTTAGGTATCCACGTTATTCTCAATGAGAAAGATTCCTCATAAAGTACTAAAAAAGCTACTTTGTTGATTTTCTTGTATACACAAGGCTCATCAGCGTTTTGGTCAAAACCATGAGATTTGATTGTTGTATAAAATCTAATGTTTGAATATCTAGATGTTTGCTTCAATCCATAAATCGATCGATTTAGCTTGCAAGATTTTTCATATTTCATAATCATAAAATGTGGCTATAGACAAAAGAATCCTTATAGACTTTAACATAGCAACATGGAAAAAAGTTTCCACATAGTCAACCCCTTCCCTTTAGGTATAACCTTTTGCTAGAAGCTTAGCTTTGAAGGTCTGCACCTTTCCAACTGAATCTCTCTTTCTCATATAGTTCCATTTGCACCCTATAGATTCCACCCCTTCAGGTAGATCTACAAGCTTCCACACTAAATTGAAGTACATAAACTTCATTTCAAGATCCATGGCTTTGACTCATTGGTCCTTGTTTAAAGGACAATGGATCCTCAATGCCATCATCTGATATGACAACAAGAGTTTCAGTTAAACCTATGTAACAGTTAGGTTGTTGTACAACCCTTATACTGTGTTGAGGATCTTTAAACGATTCAAAAGAATGACACTGACCTGATTTATTGATTTCATCAACTCTTGATGAGCGACAAACTTCATCAACAACACTTGTTAATTCATCAGTAGTTTCATTTCATACCAATTTGCTTCGTGGTTTATGACCTCTCTGAAGAATGAGAGCCTTTGCACATCGGAAGATTTAACAGAACAATTACTCAAGTTTAATTGAAAAAATAAAAATACCAATACATTGGCAAAATAACAAAAATAATTAATGTAAAATAATAAATGGCTAAGCATGCTTTAACATTAAAATAAATAAAATTTCAGAGAAAAAACTGAAACTTACTTTCGTTTGTCGACTCTTAATCTACAAAGCACCAAATGTGTGAGACCACCACCACTTGGAATCTTTTCTATCCTCTGAGTAGATAAGGTTTGGTTTGAGAGAACCTTTTTGGAACTTGGAACTTTTTGAAGAGAAAATTGTACAAAAAAAGAAAAGAGAAGCTCTTTTTTTTTTCCCCTGTGTTGTTGTTGTGTTATCTTGTGTTTTTTTTTACTAAAACACCGAAGAGACCTAATTGTAATCTTCTTTTCTCGTAGAACAAGAAAATGAGATTAGAGAGAATTGTGGGAACACGTAGGTGAATCTCAACGTTTTCCACAGTTATTTAATTTTAATCAAATCAACAATTAATTACATTATATTTAATTAATATTTCATGAATCTTGCTCATATCTTTTAGTTTTAATTTAATTAAATCAAATTTAATTAAACTAAACTATTAATTAACTCTACAATTAATTAATTACTAAATCAAATATCTTATATTTAATTTAATTCTAATTTGAATCATATTCAAATATAATATTCTCTCATAACCTTTATTTTTAACTTAATTAAATCAAATTTAATTAAACTAAACTATTAATTTTCATATAGAAAAAATACCCAAATATTTACAATCTATAGAAAAAATAGGATTACGTTTAACAGTTAAAAAAAAATACCAAAATTATCTTTTTCCATTTGAAATTGGTGCGACCAATTTATCCGATAACTTCATCTTCCATTCCAGCTATCTCTAATTTCTTTCTTCTTCTTCTCCTCCTCTTTTCTTTTTCTTCTGCAATTCTTGTTCTTCTTGTTCTTTTTCTTCTTCATTCTTCTTCTTTTCTTCATTAATTCTTCATGTGCTGAATTATATCTCTATCTATGTAATGCCCCAGGTCCAGGATTCGGATCAGGATTAGAAATTCGGATTCAACCCCTAACGGTTCTGACATTCCCGTGCATCCCTTGCGACCTGGCAGCATCATCCATATGATCTTTACTTGTGATAAAGACTTATTAGAGTGAAAGTTGTCCCCACAAACAACCACGGGTCATTTTAGCATGCTTTGTCCTCACTCACATGCATCCAACGAAAATTCTCAGGAGGTCACCCAACATAGAATTTTTCCAAGCTAAGCACACTTAACTTTGAAGTTCTTACGATTGAGCCACCGAAAAGGAAGGTATACATTGTTGGTATAGGTAGTAACTTTCATTTCTTTTAAGCCTTTTTAACCCTATGTTCATGTCCTTAGGATCCCTCTCATTCAGATGTGATATTGGTTCATTCATGTCTTTCTTCTAAACTCAAAACGTTACAATCTATGACATACTGAATTAATTCTTCATCTTTTTCTTTTTCTTTCTTCAAGGAACTATGGGACAAAGATAGACATCTTTGTTTGTCCGAGATAGAAAGAGATAGAAATATATTTTTATAGGATCATCTTATTATTATTATTATTATTTGGGGTCATTTTCTTCGAACATCAACTTTCTCATCTTCTTCTTCAACTAACTATATAAATAGACAGAGATAGAATGTTATCTATGTTTATTGGAGATAGACAATTATAACACTCTATTTTTGTCTACCACAGATAGTCAGAGATAGAGTGTTATCTCTGTCTATCTGTGATAGACAAATATATGTTTATCTCCATCTATCACAGATAGACAGAGATAGATGTCTATCTTTTTGTTTTGTGACAGAGATAAATAGTATTTATCTCAGTCTTCTAGATTTATAAATTCAATTAAATCTTTCTCTCTCACAATAAATGAAAGACACCCAATTTTCATCTTTGTCCTTAATTTGAAGAGCCAATAATATTTTTGTGATAGAAAGATATAGAAGTCTATCTTTGACTATCATGGATAGACAGATATAGACGTTTATCTAGATAGACAAAGATAAAACTCTTTCTCGAATTATCATAGATAGATAGAGATAGACATCTATCTTTGTTTATCTCTTTACTTTGTGATAGACAAAGATAGATAGAAATATATTTCATCTACCACGATTGGATAGTTAATTTAATCAAAACCCATTTATTATACAAAAACAGCAAATCGAGAGCTACAAACCAAGAACTACAACCAAACTATCAAAACTCATTTATTGATGTCTGTCTCAGATAGACAATGATAAAGCTCAAATAGACAATGTTAGAGCTCTATGAGTGTCTCCCATCCAAGAAAAATTAGCAAAAGCAATAGAATTAAGTGATAGAAAGAGATAGAAATCTATCACATTCTATCTGGGATAGATAAGGATAAATGTCTATCTATACAATTTTGGTTTTTTTTATCGTTGTGTCTTTTATTTTTTATGGTTGTTGATTAATCGTCGGTTGGAGACTGTTTTGGTATTTCACACTATGGGCTGGACTTTTTGGGTGGGCTAATTCAGTTTTTCAAAATGTTTCTATTAAGTGTAATTATTTTATTTTTTTCTATATTTAAAAAGGCCACAATTAATTATGCAATTAATTAATTACTAAATTAAATATCTTTAATTTAATTCTGATGTGAATCATATTCAAATATAATATTCTCTCATAACCTATAGTTTAATGTGTATCATATACACGTTAAATTTACATTAAAATAATATTTGAACTTATTCAAATATTTTAATCTCTCATAACCTAATTTTGAATCACATCCAAAATAAAGTTATATTATAAAGTTTAATTAAGATATAAACTTTATATTATAACGTATCACTATACATTATATTAATTCCTTAAGTAAATTTGAACATTTCAAATTATATCTAAGATATATTAACCTCGTTTCCCTTTACGAGCTAGGAAGGGGACTTAATGGACCTACAGATCAGAAGCTACGACGATATGAGATTAATTGGCTAAACGCATTAACCACATTAATCAATATTCATTAACTGTGTGCACACTTCACTAAAGACTCACAATTGAACTCTCCTCACTATACATATATTTATGTGTCCACAGATATAAACCATTAACAGCAAGTTAGTTCTTCACAAGTGTTTGTAATACATGTTGGATTAATTTACCATTTTACCTTTGGGTTACTACTTAGTCCTTTAATACTAGTGCTCCTCTAATGAACAACCTATTTATAGTCTAACCAATAAACAAAAATCCCTCTCATGTCGTAGAGAGGGTAGGGCTCTTTGTTCAAGTCCCGGAGACACCATTTAAGGGAACACTCATCTACTTACCCTTAAGTCAGAAAAGAGTGAATTCCGTCTTCTGTGATTATGTTTCAAACTACCCGCTCGGTCCTGTCTCCAAAATGGTAGGTTATTGAGTCGACAATCTGACCACTCTCACTCGTACAAATCAAAGGACAATCCATGGTGAACATGAGTTCATAATACACTCAGAATTAAGACTAAGTTACTTAGGTCATCCTATTGAAATAGAAACCTAACTAGTCAACGGAGTTACATTTAGTGGTTACTATTTTGTGGTTCAATCTTATGCAAACTCATTGCATAGGATACTCTCACTCGTGTGTCACCTACACGAACACGTTAGATCATTGTGTTTGTATCATAAATACAAAGTGGGTCGTATTCATAGTGTTACCAAGATAAGGTACCCAACCTTATCCATATACTATAGACCCTTTAAGTTGTATTGAACATTGATCCCTATATGTCTTCACATACAATTCAAGCCTTATAAATCAGCTTAGGATGTTAGTTTATTGGATTTGGGTTAATAAGACAAGAATAATTAAAATAATCAATAAATCTTTATTGGAATAATAACTCTTTATTAATAACGGTCAACAGTCAACGAATCACATTTACTATCTACAAGTTAGGATATAAAACCCAACACTCTCATGTGGTCTTCTTGCAAGGACGTATCATTAGTCGATAAAAATACTCTGTTTTCTTGTCGATCGAAGAATAGACCACCTCTCGTTTCTTTAGGGTGATCAACAAATTAGCATAACCTTGAGCGAGGTTCCTGTTGGGTTTTAGTTCCCAAAACTCGTAGATAATAAATGTAATCTATTGATTGTTATTAATAAAGAGTTATTATTCGAATTTTAATAAAGTATTATTGATTATTTTATTGGTTTTATATGATTAACCTAAATTCAATAAACTAACATCCTAAGCTGCTTTATGAGTCTTGAACTATATGTGGAGACCTACAAGGATCAATGTTCAAGACACAGCTTAAATGACCTATAGTATATAGATAATGCTAGGTACCCTATTCTGATAATACTATGGATACGACCCACTTTGTATTTGATACAAAGACAATGATCCAATATGTTTGTGCACGACTGGACTACGAAATAGTATCCACTAGATGTAACTATGTTGACTATTTAGGTTTCTATTTCAATAGGATGACCTAGGCAACTTGTCTTAATCCTAAGTGTATTATGAATTCATGTTCAGGATAGATTGTCTTTTGATTTGTACGGGTGAGAGTGGCCAAATTGTCGACTCAATAAGCCTACCATTTTGGAGACAAGATCTAATGGACAACTGGAAACATAATCACATATGATGAAATTCACTCCTTCCAGACTTTAGTGTAAGTAGATGAGTGTTTCCTTAAATGGTGTCTCCGAGAGTTGAACAATAGGTCCTGCCCTCTCTATGTCCCGAGAAGAATTTTTGTTTATTGGTTGAACCATAAACAAGTTGTTCATTAGAGGAGCACTGGTATTTAAGGACTAAGAAGAACCTAGGGATAAAATGGTAATTTGACCCAACTGATGTTATGGACACTTGCTGTTATTGATCTATATCCATGGACACAAAAATATATCTACATAAGAAGAGTTCAACTGTGAGTCTTTAGCGGAGTGTACACAGTTAACGAATATTGATTAATGTGGTTAATGAGTTTAGCCAATTAATATCATATTGTTGTAGCATCTGATCTGTAGTTTCATTAGATCCCCTTCCTAACTCGTAAAGGTAATGAGGTTAATATATCTTGGATATACTTTGGAATGTTCAAATTGACTTAGGAAATTAATATAAGGTATGGTGATACATTATAATATAAAATTTATATTTTAGTTAAACTTTATACTATAAATTTTATTTCAAATGTGATTCAAAATTAATTTATGAGAGAATTAAATATTTGAATGAGTTCAAATACTTATTTAATGTGAATTGGATTCATATTAAAACTATAGCTTAAAATTTAATGTGTATATGATACACATTAAAATCATAGGTTATAAGAGAAATTTATATATGAATATGATTCAAATCTAGATTAAATTAAACATAAGATATTTAATTTAATAGTGAATTAATAGTTTAGTTTAATTCTATTTAATTAAATTTGATTTAATTAAATTAAAATTATAGGTTATGTGAGAGATATTCATTTAAATATGGTTTAAATGAAATATTAAATAAATATGATTTAATTAATTATTTCAATATTAATTTAATTTTAATAAATTAATTTAAATTTAAATTTAATTAAACGAATTACTCCTATACATGGGAGTTATTCTTGGCGATAGTGGGATAGTCCCACATATCTCTCTAACTTTTCATCTTCAAGAAGAAGAAAGGCTATACAGTTTTGTTGTAGAACGTTAGAATACACAGAAAGATTTGTTCTCTAAAACATTTTACTCTCTGTAATTCTTCTCCAGCATATTCTCAATCCAATTTCAGTGTCCACAAGTCAAAACTTTAGTTACTTAAATGATAGGAAAGGTTCCAAGTGGTGGTGACCACCAATTTGGAGTTTTGTAGATTCAGAGACGACAACGAGAGTAAGTTTCGATTTCTCTGTGTAATTCAATTTTATTTCTAAAAGCATGGTTAACCATAATTTTTATACAGTAGATTTATCTCTGTATTTTATATCAAATGTCTTGGTATTTTTATTTCCCAATTAATTTGGTGTTTAAGATTTTGTAAAAGTTTTCCACTACATAAGGGCTTCTATCCCTTCAGTTTCAACTTCTTGAGATTTGTCACTAACACGTGTGTTTACGTCCTCTCCATTACACAAAAAGTATTTTAACACTTTTCGAGGGAACATTGTCCAAGATGTGAACTACAATCTCTACTGCATACCACTAAAACGAGTTAGGCAATTGAGAATAACTCATCATAGAACGAACCATGTCTAACAAGGTTATATTTTTTCTTTTTGATACACCATTTTGTGGAGGTGTATCAGGTGCTGAGAGTTGGAATTGGATTTCATGTTCTATCATATAGTCTTAGAATCTCAAATCCATGTACTCTCCATCTCGATTAGATTGAAGTATTTTAATCGTTTTACCTAATAGATTTTGAACTTTAGGCTTATACTCATTGAACTTTTCAAGAGCTTCAGACTTATTTTCCATTAGGTATAAGTAACTATACCTTGAATAATCATCTATAAAACAGATAAAGTATTCAAAACATCCTCGAGCTTTTGCATTCATCGAACCACAAATGTCTAAATGTACATGTTCTAGGAACTCTTTGGCTCCATGACATTTTCTAGTAAAAAGTCTTTTAGTCATTTTTCCTTCAAGACAAGATTCACATGGAGGTAATGAATCATCTTCTAACTCATTTAGAAGTCCATTCTTTACTAATCTTTCGATCCTATAGAGATTAACAATTTTAAACATCTCATGATTTAAAATTGCTTTTTTTGCTTCATGAGATCTTAATACGTATAAGTTGTTTTCTAATTTAGCTGAACAAAATATGTATATCACTTTTGGAAATAAAAGCTTCATTAATATAAAATGAAATGAAAACATCTATTCAAGTAAACAAGAAATAGATTATAGTAATTATATACAAGTTTTCTTAATATTTGTGTGATTATGTTCTCAGCTCCCCACTCCGTATTGTCATCAAAATGTTAGGACCATTTGTTCAAGTCTCGGAGACACCATTTAAGGAACACTTATCTACTTACTCTAAAGTCAAGAAAGAGTGAATTTCATCTTGTGTGATTTTGTTCTCAGCTCCCCACTCCGTATTGTTCTCAAAATGGTAGGCTTATTGAGTTGGCAATCTGGCCACTCTCACCCATACAAATCAAAAGACAATCCTTTATGAACAGAAGTTCATAATACACTCAAGATGAAGAGTAAGTTGCCTAGGTCATCCTATTGAAATAGAAATCTAACAAGTCAACGAAGTTAAATTTAGTGGTTACTATTTCGTGGTCCAGTCTTACGAAAACTCATTGCATATGTACCCCCACTCGCATGTCACCTATAAGAAAACGTTGGATCATTTTGTTTGTTTCAAATACAAAGTTGGTCGTATCCATACTGTTATCAAGATAATGTACCCAACCTTATCCCTATACTATAGACCCTTAAAGTTGTTTTCTCGAACATTGATCCCTGTATTTCTTCACATGTAGTTCAAGGCTCATAAAGCAGCTCAGAAAGTTAGTGTATTGAATTTAGGTTAATAAGATAAAACTAATAAAATAATAAATAACACTTTATTGAAATTCGAATAATAACACTTTATTAATAACGGTTAATTGATTACATCTACTATCTACGAGTTTTAGATATAAAACCCAACAGTGAGGACTTGGAAGAAATAATGCATGTTTCAATCAAGGTAGAAAGGCTACTCGAAAGGAAATCTTCAAGGTACACTAAATCTAAGCTCAATTTTCATGCCACCACTACTAAAGAGAAGCATAATTATGTTGTGTCAATGCATTATCATGATATTTTGTTTAGTAAGTCATTAGATTGCAAGGACTTACATGTCTGCAATCTTGGCATTATTTTTGAACCACTTATTACTCGAGAAGCATGTGTTAATGGTAGTGGGGTTGAGAAAGTACTTGAAAATGACATACTTTGTGTTGACATTTCTAGTTCATTAGAGTCCAAAGTAACATTTGATCCTACTTTTGTATCATTACTTCCAAAAGAAGAAAAACTTCTTGTGGATGATCAGTTGGAAGACGAAAGGCATGAGACTGAAACAAAAACAATAGAAATATATGAAGTAGAAAAGTGTGCAACCATTGATGAGTGAAAAGCAAAAGATGCAAGCTTGAAAATTTGTAAGGATGACAAATGAGTCTGTTTTCTGACAAATGAACGTCCATCAAGTTTGCCTAGTTTTTTCTTTTGAGTTTTGCAGGAGGTGAAAGCTTTAATTATGAAGCAAAGCTCAACGATTGCGCCTACTTCTTTTTATGGTCACATGCAATTGGAATGAGAGTTGGGTGGATCACTATTCTTTCCAAAGAAATTCAAGACAATTTGAAGCTTTGACATCTCATGATTATAAAGTTGCTTTAAAAAGAAGACCACCCAAGATGATTGCTAGGAATTTAACACAATTTTCTTCTCCTAACTTCAAGACAACTTTACAAGTATTTGATTTGGATTCGAGGACGAATCCTTTAAAAGAAGGAGAGAATGATATGAACCTGCCAAACATCAAAATATTAATTAGACTTTATTTAATAATTCTAATGTAATTTTACTAATTTTTCAGTTTTATTCTTTTTATGACATTTAAGTAGGGATAGTATAGTCTTTTTAAAATGCATTAGGATTTTTATTGGGAGGCTATTTAGGCATTGCTATTAGGTTGCTTTTGACAGATTACGATGAATCAAATTTAGCTTTTGCACTTCTTCAAGTTTAGCCAAGAGAGCTTCTAGAATTTTGCCATTCATGTGTTGAATTGCTTGCCAAGAACATTCAAGTGAGATTGATCATCCTATCCTTTAAAGTGTTCGAATAATTGGTAAGGAATTTGTTCTTGTCTAAGATAGTTGATCTTAAGACAATCCGTGTCTAACTCAATCCTTAGGGTTGAAATCATATTGATTTGGGAGTTTTAGTGATTGAGAATTAGAGGTTCACATATTCAAAGGGTTCTTATTTCCAATTCCTAGGGATTTCATATCAAAAAGGAAATATATATTAATTGTATGTAGATATACATTATAGTATACAATTCATTTATTAATGAGATTCCTAATTAATCTATATAATATGAGAAGTATAATATATTTGGATATGATTCAAATAATAAATAATATGGATGAGACTCATATTAAAAAACTATAAACTAAAATTTGTGCGAATTAAATTCATATTAAAATAATTAGTTATGAGAGAGAGCTTCATTTCAAATATGATTCAAATGTAAATTTAATTAAAGGGACATTAGCAATAGTGGCAAAAAGGTTAACAAAAATTAGGCACATACCCCAACAATATGATAATTTGCAAGAATGGCAAATTCGGTAAGCCCCACCCAATTTAAATGAACATTGAAGTTGAAAAGTCAAAAATATCTCATGATTCACTAATTTTCTCGTGGAATTGGACTACTACTGTGTGATTGCTATTGATGGGATAAAAACTCATCGCAGCGGAAGAAATACAGAATCATTCTCAATTTTAATTTGGAAAAATAAAATATCATACATTGGAAAAGAAATTACAAAATAATATAGGCTAAGCATGCTTTTTATCAATAAAATTATAGAGAAAAAAAACTCACTTTGGGTGCAGTCTCTGAATTCTACAAAATCTCCAAATTGTAGCCACACCAGTTGGAACCTCACCTATCCTCTGAGTGATTGAGGTTTGGCTTGTGAGAACCAATTTGGAATCTTTTTATAGGAATTTTTTGGAGAAAAAAATAAGAGAGGTTTCTCTTTTTTTTTTTTTTTTTTTTCTATCCAGACCTTCTGCAAATAGTAGGTTTTCTAGAAAACATACCCTTACGCAGAACCGTTCTGCTACTCCCCTTCTTCAGGTTAGAGAGATATTTGGGAAAACGTGGGATCATCCCACGTTCCCAAAAAAATAACTCCCACAAGGGAGTTATTTAATTTTAATTAAAATTAAAATTAAATTAAATTAATATTAATTAACAAATTAATTAATTAAATTAAAATTAAAATTAATTAAATCATATTTAATTAATATTTCATTTAAATCATATTTAAATGAATATCTCTCATATAACCT
>JBBPDJ010036754.1:0-14228 GCA_037974625.1 Cucumis cinereus | reverse complement strand
AAGTTTTGGTACAGTGAGATGGGTTGTATAAAATAGTATGGGCTGCACTATTTATAAGATATTTGTTAGTTTCCGTTAATATGTGTTAAGTTGAGTTTGTTTTTCCGCACTTTTTAAGTTATTGGTATTGTTTAAGTCATAGTTGAGTTAAGATAGTCAGTGAGGATCGTCAAGGTAAGGACGAGATCCACTGGCTTCACACCGTCTTCTAGGCTAGGAGTAGAGAGTCTAGAAGAGGGGGTATCAAGGTGGTTGAAGGTTGGTCCAGTCCACCAAGTAGGGTTTGGCCGAGCTCGCTAATGTTAGCTTGTAACCCAAATAGGGGCCTTAAAGTGGCTGGAAGCGGGCTCAGCCTATGCGGTAAGGCCTCTCTGGGGAAGTAATGCTGGACCACCCATTCAAAGTAGGAAGTTGGGCCTTAAACTTTGGGCGGAGGCCCAGAGTCCATTGCCCTTAGAGGTGGAGGACACCCTGTGAGGCTGGTCTCACAGAGCAGCGTTACCTCCCGCTTCTGTCGGTGGAAGGATTACGCGTCGGTTCTCTTGGGCCCAATCATACCCGTTGGGTAGGCCTCACCCTAACAAACAACTTAAATAAAAAGTCGAATATTACACATTACTTGAAACAAAAACAAGAATTTAAAACCAAACTCATGAAATTTCAAATCGTTTTATTAAAGAAGAAAAAGAACGTTAAAATCATCTTTATGCGAAGAACCAACTAAATAAATCATTGAAGCAATGTAAAATTTTTTGATGTTCGAACCCTAAGTAAGATATGCAATTTGCAAAAGCTAAAGTAAACATGAAAACAGTTCAAAACTGCAGCGGAAGCATTTGGTCATATAGTCCCAATGAGCATGGTCACAAATTCCTCTTGTCCTTCACCAGTCTCCTCTTACCTTTGCCTAAAAAATAAAACACAGAAGGGATGAGCATATAAAAATACCCAGTAAGGAACTCACTACTGGCCCGACTAGGTAGCTGTTGGTTTCCATTAAGCTTGACCCTGTGTTCACATAGTATAACGGTCCACTAAGGAAGCCCATATCAGCCAAAACGGAAGAGTCAACCTAGGGAACCTGTGGGAACACATACAATAACAGCCTAGTGTATCGTCGGGTCGCGTGCCACACAGTAGCGAGCCTGTCCCACTACAGAATACAACAAATGGTCCATAGACAAGAACAACATCTAACCTAGTCCAACATACAACACTAACCAGTTACATGCTTTTAAGTTTCACACAGTTATAAAGCAAATTACTACACATGCTTGTTATTATGCACAATAATAGTTATACCATATGTTACAAAGTCCACACAACATATATAACCCAGGTAGCATCACGCCCATCGACACATATTCGACAATACATTTCCAAGATAGTACATTAACAAAGGTATTCATACACAACAGTATTTTTTCAACAGTATCCACACACATCAGTATATTCTTAGCGGTATCCGTACACAATAGTATATTTTCAGAGGTATTCCATATCACATAAGAGTAACACACAGTCACCACATCAACTTAAACATTCATACACTTCAGAGTGTTAACGTGCAAGACAGTAAGGAAACCCTTACCTCAAATGAAGATCTCGCAGCTAAGCAAACAACATATGATCTGAGATTGAACCTAGACGTCTAACGTTACAACCACATTACCCGTTTAACCTGTCTTACTATTTTTTCCAGCAAACCATAAAAACATAACATCACCTAAACTCATAGGTCCTTCCCATAGCAATCCGTCTTAACGAATCGTCACATAACCCTTCAGTCCATCTCAACAGAGTTAGCTCCTCCTCAACCGTAAATTCAGGAGCTAGTCCGTTCGGTTAACTCAACACATAACCAGTACTAACAGTTAATTAATCCATTTACATTCATATTTGTCATGCCTTACAGTTTTTCCATAACAAATCATAAAAGTAAAATAAGCAACAATTCAAAGGTTAATTCAGCCAAACTAACAATACCACTCGACTCAATTTACCACACAAGACGTAACCGTTTGCTTATCACATAGACCATACATCAATACCACACAACTTGACATATCACATAAGTCATAACTGGCACCTTATCACATAAGTCATAAACATTCAGTTTATCATATAAACATACCATCAAGCCCACTAGGTGACCGTTAACTCCCTATTAAATCTATACTCTGGGTCACACAGTCTAATCACTAGGTAGGAACACTCATATCAACCCAATGTAAGGGTCGCCTTAGCAAATCTTTGAGATCATATGGAAAAGCAGCTATCGTCTCGACACATGCCACACGGATTTGTTAACTCGACCCACGGGACACATGCCACACAGACTTGTTAATCCGTCCCACAAACAAATTACAATACAGCTAATAGCTAGAGTTAACAGTTACCATAATCCAAAATTATCCCTAACAGTCAAAACATACCACGCAGCTACATGCACAAGTTCCACCCACAATGCACAAATAACAAGCTTTATAGTTCTCATATCAACCACAAAACACAACAAATACATATCATCGGTCAAACAATTCCTACCTACCAATACCATACAGATCAACACAATACGTAGATCGTAATTAACCAAAAAATATGTCATCATCAGTTAGTTCATACTATAAAGCGTGCATAGGTACTCCAATTAATTTATCACAGCATCGCCATCTCGCCACATCATCTCACAATCATGATTCCACTAGTAATATCCCTTACCTCAACAACGGTAGACTTTGGCTCGAATGCGGTCTCTAGCTTGATCCTACACCAAAAGTATTCGATTAATATTTTCTCCCATATAATTATTAATCAACCGTACCCTTAACTTCAATTTGGTTAATTAGTCAAGCTTACCAATCTACTTTGAACATTGACCCAATTCGTCGCAAACCCCGTGAATTAACTATGTTGGAAAAACTCTCCATTTGTACGACAATAGGTATTAGAAACCTACATCAAACACCCAAAATTTAATCCACTGAATGCTTCAATTTAATTACCATTAAGCTTCCAAGGACCCAAAAATCACCAAGCTTAACCAAACCAAATAAAGGAAGCGGCAGCGCTGGACCTCGTAGTGGAGACGGCGCGCGGCGGTGCGACGTCAGCGGCTCGAAGAGGATACGGGGCAGCGAGGACGAAGAAGGCGGCCTGACATGGAGCAGCAAGGTGGCGCGCGACGTCTGGCACGAAGGGGATGTAGGGCAGCAACGTCTTTAGCCTACAACGAGGGGCACAGTTGGGCACCGCGGCTAGACTCGACAAGGGGTCATCGGACAAAACACCCAGGTGACGCACGGTGGACCGCACACGTCGACGTCAGATTCACGTCGACGACGCTTTTAGTATGCGGCGCACAAGGCTTGCGACTCGACTTGGATCTGGGTGCTTTGCAGCATTTGTCCGGGTCGTTTGCCTTGGCTCGCGACTGAGGGGAGATTGACTCACGAATGGTTGGCTTCAGTGGAACGGTGGTGTGGCGGCGTTGGAGTGAGGAAGATGGTGAGGGGCAGCAACGTGATGGTGAAGGGAGAAGGAGAAAAATTAAACTCTAATCTTTAATCTTTAATTTTATAAGAATAAGAATAATAATATTAATAATAAATTTATTATTACTACTATTATATATTATAAATTTAAATATATATATCTATATATGTATATTTAATTTTTTTACCAAAATAAATTAATTAACATACCAAAACAAATAAAATCCTTAAATAAATCCAACTTATAGTTAATTCATTCAAGATAATCAAACTAAAATTATCTCAATTTTTTTTTTTTTTTGATGTTACAACAAATTTGTTTGATAACTATTTTCATTTATTGTTTCTAAAATTTGAGAAACATTCCCTTAAAATGAGACAAATTTGAGAAACAACAAAAAATAGTTTCTCTTGTTTCTGTTTTTTTTTTTTTTTTCTATTGTACTCTTTTCATAAATAATGGATATTAACTTTTGGTATTGATATTATGGACCCAAGATATTTGTCTTTTCCTTGCACGTCATACGAACTCATGTGTTCACATATCACTTGAAGTAATTTTTTTTCTTGACATTTTCAATTTTATTTTATCTTTTTAACGATTTGTTTTACTGCATTTCTTTATTTTTTATTTTTTTCATTAATTTTTGTATTTACAAAATTCACCAATATTTATATTTTATTTTATTTTTGAATTTTAAAATTTTCTTATATTTAAAATTTTATATTATTTTAACTTTTAATATTTACATTAATTCTTTTATTTTCAAATTTCAACTCCCAAGATGGACAATTTTATTTATTTTTTCCTTTAATGTTTGTTTTCATATTTTATAATTGTTTTTTAATTAATTTTTTTATTCACAAACTAATTATGCTATATTGAAATCTTATTTTAATTTTGAATTCGAAAAATATCTAATATTGAGATTTACATCTTATTTTAATTTTCAATATGTATATATATTTTTTTTTTATATTTTACTTTTTGAGTATTGATTCTTGCAATATTTTTGTTCATACATTATTTTAATTTTAATATTTTGAGTATATGATCTAAAATCTGGTGGAACTGTTTTTTAGAGAAAACATAGTATAATTTCACAATATGTAAATGTTTCTGGCTAACATTTAGTTTATTTTTAATATTTTACAATCACAACATTTACATAATTATATAATTAAGTTGGATTCGACTCAACATCATTTAAGACAATTGACTTGAATTAGAGATGGTAGTGTCCGTCCAATTTTGACAACATATAAAGAATCTGATACAACTTTGTTATTATAATTTAGTTGTCATCAAGATTTTCTTGTAACAGATGACATAATCTTTCGATAAAATAATTTTTTATGTTTAATGGACAATATATGTATATATATGTATATATATATATGTATATATATGTATACATATATATATGTATACATCTACATATATATACGTATATAGTACATATATATACGTATATAGTACATATATATATTACATCTACATATATATACGTATATAGTACATATATATACGTATATAGTACATATATATATATATACTATATATGTATACATATATATACATACATACATACACACACACATATACATACATATATATACGATCATTGCTAAAGATCAAGAAAAAAACACAAGAAATAGTTAACAAACAGATTTATGTTTCTGTTTTTCTTTCAAGAAACAGAAAACAGGAATAGTTATAAAACACAGTCACGTTTCTTGTTCTTAAAAGAGAAGAAACAGAAAATGAAAAACAAGAAATAGAAAACAAGAACATTATCAAACGGGCCCATAGTTTCGTTGAAATAGTGTTTAAGTATTTATTTAATTAAAAATCTATATTAAATGATTTAAACGTTACAACTTTTAATCCATGATACAATCTATCTCTGTAATTAAACCTTTTCTTCTATTAATATCTCTCATTTAATTATACACATTACTACCCAGTTCTAGATGTACGAGAAAAATGATAGGAAAAACTGTTGGATATTTATAGTGAAAGAAAATGAAACTTTGGTTTATTTTGAAACATAAAATTGGATTTAATTGTGTAAATTAAATTCATTTGTTAGAAACTTCAAATTGAATTGAAACCATCAAATTAAGATGTTGTTTCATGTACAAATTTAATATGTATGAAAGTTAAATTTGTTACTTCTTCAATTTGAATGAGTTATGTTTGATTTTAGTCAAATAACAACTAAATTGAATTAAATTTGACAAAAGTTTCAACTTTTGTATTTATTTGATTTTATTTTGTATTTTGGAGAGTTACTAAGTTGCTAGCATATAAATAGCAATTTGTTCCTTCATTTGTATCATCACTTCAAAACTTGAAGAACTCTCTCCATTCTTTCTTTCTTTCTTTCTTTCTTTTGTTATTGTGTTGAGTTGAGAGCAAATATCCAAGAGTTTTGTCAGGTCCGAGTAGTTTGAGGTTGCAGTTCTATCGGAGTTAGTCGTTGTATCATACTGAGACGATCGTTGTAGTCTGCTTGCAAGCTCGTGTAGAGCGAATAATTATCTTCAGGACAACGCTTATCAGAAGCGTGCCTCGACTACGGTTTTAGTATACCAAATTTTTATATTATTTGAAGTACTTGATTGTTTACGTATCTAAGCCTTCTTATATCAATTCGCTTAAAAGTATTTGTTTTCAATTGAGTTGTAATCTGTTTGCTAGTGTATTCAGTTCACATTATATTTAAAATTTCTCCCAACAAAATCCTTCCAATCTATCATATGAAATAACCAGACAAAATAATAGAGTAATTAAGAAAAAACAATAAAGATGGAAACATAAGAATTTACGTATAAAACTGTAAAGATGGAGAAAAACTACGAATAAGAAATAAATCAACTATGTGAAAAATTGCTACAATCACAAAAAATAATTTTATCTCTTCTGATCCCAATTACAAAAATATTTTTCCAAAGCTTTTGGCCACTTGCACAATTTCTCACTCTCCAACTAAAGAATACAAAAGAAATTTAATTAGAGTAAGCACAGTAAAGAATAAAGTGTTTCTAAATGAAACAATTGAAAACCAAAGTCATAAACTCTTTTTATAATCCATAACTTTTTATAACATTTTTAATGTAGGAAAAACTCGTGTTTTATAAACCATTTCAATGTAGGACAATTCCATAATTTTCGTAAACCATTTTTTTTTGTTGTATGACTACGCTTTTAATATTTTGCAAAAAATTCAACAAAAAAATATTTTAAAAAGAATAAAATTAGGAAAAATTAAAAAAAAGGAAACAAAAATTGATAAAACTCATTATTATTTGTCCTAGAAATAGTGGAAATAGTGAATTGTTGTAATGTCCCAAATTTTAAGGGTAATTTGTAATTTATTTATCAATTATCTTACTATTTATTGGTTAAATTATAATTTGGGATGTTTATGTTGAATGTAGATTTTTGTTTTGGTTGTTGGAATAATTTTATTTGTTGTGGTTTTTATGTTATTTGTGTTGGAAAGAGAAGAGGATTTATTGGAAGAAAGAGGAAAGAAATTTAATAAGAAAAGAGAAAGGGTGGGATATTTGGGGATATTTGGTGAATTGTTGTAATGTCCCAAATTTTAAGGATATATTTTTTTATTATTTATTTAAGGCACCTTGAGATTCATGCAATGCATCTTCTCCAATTTCTCCCTTCTTGCAAACCCTAGTCGTCGCCCCTCCCTCTTCTTCATTGTGCACCGCTGCGCAACACCGTCATCAGCCACACGGCACCGCCGACCGCCACGCAGTATATCTGCATCTCTCCGTTTCTCCTTCGCCAAGCCGACGCTTCATTCGTGAGCCAGAATCGTTCCTCAAGCCACGCACAGCGCTGCTCTGTCGCTCGGTGCTGCATCGCTCCGTGTCGTTAGCCGTACGCCTCCTAGACGTCACGTCAAACTCTTTGCCGAAGTCAGGTCGCTCTGCGCCGTTAGCTGTACGCCTCCCAGACATCACACCAAACTCCTTGCCGAAGCAGCGTCGCACAGATCTGCAAAGCCGACGCCTCCACCTCGCGCGTCAGTTGTTGATGCCGCCAAGCTGGTCTCCCTTCATGCGTCAGATCCACGTCAAGCCGCGTGCCGCTTTGCATGTAAGTCGCGCCTCCGGTAGTTGTAAAGTCACGTGCGGCCCAGATCAGCATGCCAAGCCGCGCGCGATGCCTAGATCTGCAAGCCGAACCGTCGAGCTGAACCGAGCAGTCTTCTGTCACTGCCAAGCACCACTGTCACTGCTGTTTGTTGGTGTGTTTTGTAAGGTTTAGGAAGAATTCTATTTGAGTTTTAGATTACCCAATAAAGTTTTATTTGAGGTTTATCTTGGATTAAATTGGGTGTTTCTCTATTGTTTGAAGGTTCAAATTGAAGATTCAATCGGGGGTATTTGTGGTGCTATCGTCTTGGTTTTCTTCTTGAGTGGTTAGTTTGGATTTGGTTATTGAAGGGTTAGAATTAATATATCTTTTTTGGGAAGAAATTATAATTAATGTTATCGTGTGTCTAGGGTCAATTGGAGGCTGCTTCGTTTAAGGGAATTTCTGTGATTTGAGGTAAGGAATACTTCTATTGAATCCACGTCTCTGGTGAATAAGGTGTGGAAGATGGTTTTTTTCATACTTTTTGGTGTTAACTTCGGGTTCTTGTATATGTTTTGTATGGATTATGCATGACCTATCGTTCTATTGATCTGTGTTATTTGCTGCATGGGGATTTAACTGTTGTTGTGATCACAATATCGCTGAATTGGTTTATTGGATATGGTGTCTGTTAACTTTACCTAATGACTCTATGTACTTGGTGGTGGAACGGTGTGACAAGTTTGTGTGGCGTATTTTCGGAAGGGTCGGTTAACAAGCATGTGTGGCGTATTGTTCTCACAGGGTCAGATAGCAAGCCTGTGTGGCGTATTGCTCTGACAGGACCAATTTACAAGCCATTATGGCGTATTGTTCTTGTAAGGTCGGTTAGCAAGCATGTGTGGCGTATTTCTCCGATATGATTGTTCCTACTAAACCAATTGACTGTGTGTCGTAAAGTACGGGTTATTAGAGAGAGTTAACGGTCACCTAGTGGGATCAGTAGTGGGTTCCTTACTGGATATATTATATACTTATCCTTTCTGTGTTGTATTTCAGGCAAAGGTAAGAAGGGACCGACGAGGAACAAGAAGAACCAGTGACCATACCGAAGAGGACCAGGAGACCTTTTTGCTTTCGCTTTACGTTTATTTTGGCATTTTACGATTAAACTGTTTTATTTTTATCTGTCGTACTTACTTGGTTTAGAAAACTGTTTTAGAGATCCCATTTAGGTACTTTTCTTTTTATTATTATGGTTCAATATTTGTCTGGCGACTCTTTTAAATCTTTATTTTGATTTAGTAAAAGTATTTGTTTTGTTTTACATTCATCTTCTAAAAATAGATTTTTACTAGTTTTAAATTAAGTAATGGTCCAGTTCGATTTAGAAATTCAGGGCGTTACAGTTGGTATTAGAGCCTAAGTTTTAGGTTCTGTAGACTAACTTACGGAGTAAGTCTATGGTTAGGTCGCTATGGTCACTATGGTTCACTTGTTCTCGCCAGGTACGTTTTATTAATTAAGCTTTTGGTGGTGCTTATTTATTGTCTATAACTAGAAATAACATGGATCCTTGGTAGACCTTGTTCTTATGACGTGGTAATGGTTTTAGGAAATGTCGTCGTGTCGAGGTGCTAGGAGAGATGTATGGGATGGACGAGGTGGACGAGGAGCAGGTCGAGGTCAACCTGTCGAGCCAGCTGTGGACCCCGTCGCACCTGTTACACAAGCCGATCTGACTGCTTTAACAGCTCAGTTGGGACAAACTATTGCAACGGTCGTAGCGAGAGCTTTGGCACAGTTTCAACTGGCCCCGGCCGCACCTGTCCCAAACAAGGTTGTGCCAGTAGTACTTGAGGACCTGCCGGACCGCCTGTCGGCAGAGGCAAAGCACCTGAGAGATTTTCAAAAGTATGATCCTACAACGTTTGATGGGTCACTGAAGGACCCTTCGACAGCAGAATTATGGTTATTATCGATCAAGGATATTTTCTGTTATATGAACTGTCCGGACAACCAGAAGATCCAATGTGCAGCGTTTATGCTCAAGGACTGGGCCATTGTCTAGTGGAAGTCCGTTGAGAGGAGGTTGGGCGGAAATCCTCGTAATATTACTTGGGAGCAGTTTAAGGCGTGTTTCTATGACAAGTTCTTCTCTGCTAATCATCGTGATGCTAAGTTTCAGGAATTCTTAGACCTGAAGCAAGGACAAATGTCAGTGGAGGATTACGATCAGCAGTTCGACATGTTGTCTCGTTTTGCTCCAGAGTTGGTTGCTACAGAGGCGACCCGTGCAGAGAGTTGGTTTTCATTCATATTAATTTCCTTAGATTTGATCATCGTGCCATATAAATCTAATCTACTTAACTTGTATACATGTACCAATTTTGTCTAACTCGAGCTGAGTTATTTTTCTTTTCGACTCAAATTGGTAATTTTTTTAGTTCAAGTTTCCATCTGGCACACGAAGGCTAAAATTCCTTTGAATTTTGCTATCTTCTTTAACGATTTACCACACAACATAAGAGATGTATGAGTATAAAAAAAAAATACTCCGTAAGTAATTCCTCTATTAGGACCTCTTGGGTGAAATGTTAAACTCTTTTCGACATAGGCATAATGTACCAATAATAACATGGCATAGGTAGTGATCCCGAAGGAACACAAATCGTGGCGTAAGTAGTGATCCCAAAGGAACACAAATCATGGCGTAAGTAGTGAAATCGTGGCGTAAGTAGTGATCCCAAAGGAACACAAATCATGGCGTAAGTAGTGATCCCAAAGGAACCCAAATCATGGCATAAGTAGTAATCCCGAAGGAATACAAATCATAAGTAGTGATCCCGAAGGGTCACAAATCATAGCATAGGTAGTACATAGCCTGTCAAAAGAGTAAACGGTCACTCTTCATCTTAGCATGTAATCGACACTCTCGCCTAAGAATAAATGTCAATATCAATAGCTTTTCAATATGCTCATAGTGTTCTTACAGTACATAGCTCATAAATCCATTCATCAATCAATAGTATGATTTTACGGAATCAAACTATTAAACATGCAATCAATTCCCAGTTTAAGGTTGATTAGTTATGTCAAAACCGTAATCCACAGGAGCTCACTCCACACAGTTTTCATGTGATACCAGGATCTTGTATACCAATCAATCTGATCGAAAAGACTTGATTCTAACTTAACATGCTTAACAAAACTTAAAATATACAATGTTAGACAACATGATTGCAGTTAGCATTACATATAAAGGTCTAGAATATAAAGTGTACCTTTTTCTACAGCCTCAGACCTTTTGACCTCATCCTAAGTCATAGCATTCCCCTTGTCATGTTTATGTTCTTTACTTGACTTCCTCTACTTAGAACTCGAAGGTTGATCCGCACCACCTCCAGCCGAACTACTACGACACTTGTCAGGTGTGTGACCCTCTTGCTTGCATCTGTAACATATCCCAGTGCCAAACAGACAACGGCCTCCATGGTACTTTCCACATGTTTTACACAGGGGTTTTTCCTTCCAGGCTACTTCTTGCTCGATGATCTGTTGTTGGTAATGTCGTAATGATCCGATCGATTCTTGAACCTTCTGTGATGGATCAGGAGTCTCCAGGCCTGACTTCTTCTGTGAAACCTCTACAGACTTCTACTAAACCTTTCTTTATTGTCCAGAGGTGGGTTCCTTCCCTGATGGATTATCTTGAACATTATCGTCATGATCGCTTGCGTTAATAGCATAACGCAAGGCTTCTTCCTGAGTGGAAGGGTTAAATGATCTGAAAAAGCCTCGAAGGTCTTTCCTCATGCCCCTCACAAACTTCTCAGTACGGGCCGCCTCTGTTGCCACAACCTCTGGAGCAAAACGTGACAACATGTCAAACTGTTGATCGTAGTCCTCCACTCACATTTGTCCTTGCTTCAGGTTTAAAAATTCCTGACACTTGGCATCCCGATGATTTGCAGAGAAGAACTTCTCATAGAAGCACTTCTTAAACTGCTCCCATGTAATATTACGAGGATTTCCACCCAATATTCTCTCAACAGACTTCCACCAGACAATGACTCAGTCCTTGAGCATAAACGCTGCACACTGGATCTTCTTATTGTCCGAACAATTCATATAACGAAAAATATCCTCGATCGATCACAACCATAATTCTGCTTTGGAAGGGTCTCTCAGTGACACATCAAACGGTTTAGGATCATACTTCCAAAAATCTCTTCAGGTGCTTTGCCTCTGCCGACAAGCGGTCTGGCAAGTCCTCAGGTACTACTGGCGCAGCCTGATCTAGAACAGGTGTGGCCGGGGCCGGCTGAAACTGTGCCAAAGCTGCTGTCACGGCCGTTGTGATAGTTTGCCCCAACTATGCTGTTAGAGCAGTCAGGTCAGCTTGAGTGACAGGTGCGGCGGGGTCTACAGCAGGTTGACCTCGATCTACTCCTCGATCCTAAAGAAATCAATAACCTTTTCCTTTAGGTTCTCAGTCGCTTAAAATAGTGCATCTTATTTCTAGTTTATACAGGCAAGATCATATACTTATATCCATAAAACATCTTAACAAGAAGACATACCTGACGAGGACAAAGGAATCGTAACGACCATGGGGACTTAAACCATAGACTTACATCGTAAGTCAGTCTACAGAACCTAAAACTTAGGCTCTGATACCAACTGTAATGCCCCGAATTTTTAACCTTAACTCGAGGTCGTCACTTAAATAAAATATTTATTTTCAAATCAAAAGCCCACAAAATTTGACTCGTTTTAATAAAGAAACAATTTAAAAACATTCTCGAGTAGAAAACAAAATGTTTCAAATAAATAAATAAAAAGGATTGAAAACAATTCAGTTGGGGTCCCCTAGTCAAATCATAAAAGAACTCGTAAGTTTGAATAAAAACAGTCTAACAATAGTTCAAATTCTAAAAACATCAAATCCTAACAAAAACTGCAGCGGAAGCATTCAGTCATAAAAGTCTCAATGAGCATGGTCACAGATTCCTCTTTCCTTCGCCAGCCTCCTCTTACCTATGCCTGAAAAATAAACATGAAAAGGGTGAGTATGTAAAATACCCAGTAAGAGACCCACTACCGGACCCGCTAGGTGAACTGTTAACTTCCTATTAAACCTATACCCCGAGTTACATAATCTAGTGAACCCGTAGGAACACTCATAACTGGCTAATGATCCCGTAGGAAACGTATCTATCTGGTGAACTCAAGGGACATACTTTTCTGTAGGGTATATAGGCTAACGGATAAAGTTAACCGCCACGATAGTTCCTATCATGCATTCTTAGTCCAACAAATCATAATCATATACATAAAATTTTCATCCAACATTCGCATTCGCATATCATAAATATTATGTCAAACCATAAATTCATAACATCGTAATGTTCGAACAAGTCGTCATAACATAATAAATTTTAATTAATAATTCTCCATAAAAATTATTAACTAAAATTATTAAACTCATCAATACATTACCAACTAATTAATTCCAACAATTCCACTAATTAATTCCACTGTCTTATGCATCCTTATGGCATGTAACATATTACCGAAGATCCGATAATAAATCCCTTACATCAAATTACAGGAGATTCCTTGGCTTGAAATAAAATCCTCGAACCGATCCTATAACCCATGTTAATTTCTCCAACCAAAACCTTAGATAAATTCTTTAATTCAATACTTATTGGTATCCAAAAGAAATCAATTAAAATCCAAAACTTTACCCCACCAAACTCACCCAAACAACCTACTGGTGGCGGCACGATTAGAAAACTGAACGGCTTGAAGTGGCGCGACGGTGCAGCTCACGATGAAACTGTCGGCGAGAAGAAAAATGGAGGAAGATGGGAGTTGGGGGCGGCGGCTACAAGACTTGAAGAAGATGAAGATGGAAAAAAAAGTATTAACTTGGCACGCAAAACGGTAAACCCTAAATACTTTTATAAGTAAATAATAATAATAATATATTATTATCTTTTCTTTTTCTAATCCAAATAATTCAAATATTTTCTCTTTCCTTAATCAATCAAATCTTTCATCTCTCTTCATTAACTTTCCTCCACCAATTAATACTTTCTCTCAAGGAGGATTTAGTGGAATATTGTAGTTTGGAAAAGATTTTAGGAAAATACGGTACATTTGAAACTATTTAGTGAAATGTGGTAGTTTTTGGAGGAGAGAGAAGGGCGAGGGTTGAACCCTCGCCCTTATGTTCGGCCGTATGTGGGAGGAGATGGGAGGAGAGAGAAGGGCGAGTGTTCAACACTCGCCCTTTTGGGACGTATTGTCCTTTAAAATCCCACCTGCCCCCACTACATCACCCACCTCAAAGCTGTAAAATTTTTTCGCTTTCTTCAACACCAGAGAGCCCCACCCACATACTTTCCTTCTTTGTATCCAGCCCCACACATCCCTCCATCCCTTCCTCAAAATCACCGAGGCTCCAATTTTTTCTTAATATCACCTCTATTTCGATCCATTCACCGGTTCAAGACTTTTTTAAATAGGTTTGTATAAATTTTTTTAAAAATGTTATACATTCATTAAACATTTATTCTTATATTATTTTTAAAAATTATTATTTTGTAGATTTCGTT
>JBBPDJ010036753.1:0-14235 GCA_037974625.1 Cucumis cinereus | reverse complement strand
GAATCTTGAATAGTATATGAAGACATACAGGGACCTCTCCTTAGGAGTTGAGAGCTGACAATTTCTCTTTATATATTTTACAACCAAAGTTGTACAGAGCATTACACAATCTACTGTTCGAGATACAGCTTAAGGGTCTACAACATAGATATAAGTTTGGGTAACAATATAGATACAACCCACTTTCAGTTTGATACATCTGTCTGTGGAGCCGAGCCACTGCGAAGCTCCGTCTGTTCGTGGAATTGAGTAGCCGTAGGATTCATTCGCGCACGCCCGATCTCCTTTCCCATAGCCGCGTCACCGGATCTGCAACCCCGAGCCAGATCTTCTTCCCGCGAGCCGAGCTGAGCCGAGCCGTGTTTTGTCATTTACCGTCTCTGCTGCCACTGCAGTCTGTTTTGGTTTATTGGTAAGATTTGGGAAGATTTCAAATTGGATTTTAGGGTGCCCAATTGATTTTTTTTTTAATTAAGATTTTTCCTTGGATTAATTGGGTATTTTTCCTTGTTGCTTGAAGATTCAAATTGAATAGTCGATCGGGATTGGTTGTGGTACAACCGCCTTGGTTTTCATCTGTGTTGGTGAATTTGGAAGTGGCTATTAATGGTTAGAATTAATTAATGTTTCTTTTGGAAAAGGTTTATTAATTGTTGTTCGTATGTTTAGGGTCGATTGGAGGTTAGTTCGAGTAAGGAAAACTCTGAAACTTGAGGTAAGGATTACTTCTACCGAATCTACGCTTTTTGCGTATAAGGTGTTAAGATGGTTCTTTATGTGCCTGATTTAGGGGTTGGCCTCGGGGTATCTGGTTTATAAATCTGGTTGGATTATGCATGATTTGTTTTACTGTTTACCTTTGTTATCTGTTGTTTGAGACATGTTAGAAGTATTATGATCATAATGCTTGTTTTGGATTTAATTGAATACGCTTTCTGTTAACTTACTTAATTAGTTTGTACTTGGTGGGAAACGATAGGTCAGTTTTCAAGTCGTACGTCTGACTTGATTTTGGCTAGCCAGTGACCAGCCTGTGTGGCAACCGTCGACTAGCCTGTGTTGCGTATAGTCGACCAGCTTGTGTGGCACCCGTCACTGAAGGTCGTGAAGAGGGTCTATACGAGGCCTGTTCCGACGTTCGTTCTGAGGGCAAGCCTATGTGGCATTTTGCTGTGACGGTCGTGAAGGGGGTCTGTACGAGGCCTGTTCCGACATATTTGTCAGTACTCAACCACCCGACTGTGTGTCGTAAAGTACAAGCTTTAGGAAAAGTTAACGGTCACCCAGTGGAGTCTGTAGCGATTTTCCTTACTGGGTATTTTTATACTCATTCCTTTCTATGTTTTATTTCAGCAAAGGAAGAATGAACCGGCGAGGGGCAAGTAGAACCAGTGACCATATCAGGAGGGACGAGGAGACCTATTTTGGTTCCGCTTACGATTTTTGGGCTTTTTTTTTCTTTATGATTAAACTTTTGTTGATTTTCTTTTATTTGTAACGATTTTGGTTAGAAAACTATTTTAGGGATCCTGTCTAGGTTCTTTTCCTATCTTTTCCATTATTTATTTGATGAAACGATTGAAAATCCTTTATTATTTTATTTGGATTAAATTAAAGTATTTGTTTGTTTTGTCTTCGTCTTTTAAAATAGACTTATTGATTTTTACTTAAGTAACGACTTTGGGTTAAGGTTGAAAATTCGGGGCGTTACACGATAAGATTCTAGCAAGAAGTGATTTGTCTTTGATTTCATTGTCTGATTCAATTTTCCTGTGACACTAACTGAGCTTTTAGAGATTGAGGATTAAGGGACCTTTTATCTCCCAGTTATAGGTTTTATTGGTACCTAATTGTCGTATTTTTTAATTGGCTTAAACATAATTCTTTTATTTTGAGAAAATATCTTAACCATATGTGTCTATCTTCTCTCTCTTCTTAGTTGAAATGTTGTTGAGATATTTTAGGTGATTTAATGTTTGTTTGAAGTGTGGTTATGATTGGAGGATTTTGAATTATTTTTAGAGTTGTTGTGGTGAAAAGATAAAAGTGGTGGCATACAAGGGAGTAAGATACTGAAATACTTTTTGATCTTTTCAGCAGTGAAAAGGTGTGGTTCTCTCTTGTTTTCGTTCTTCTTGATGTTAATTAAAAAATAACCAGAGTAGTGTCTTGTGTTCATGTTATTTCCTAGTGTGTTTTGCATATGGATGCAAAGGATTATTTTTGTTAGGGGGAGCCGAACTCAACATTTATCTTGGAAGAGTTCACACAGGGGGAGCCTGTGATTAATCAAACGAGATCGAAGAAGGCAGTAGATATAAGATTATAATGTGCTGAAAACACATTGGAGTTCTTGTACAAGTGAAGCTTGTATTTCTGTATCAGCATTAGACAGGAGGAGTCTCGGATACATCATAGAGTTATCATTTTTGTATCAGTGTGACTGTTGTTATTATCGCATGTTATAACTTTTACTGTAACTCTGTAAGCTGGGTGAAACTTTTTGTGTTAATAATAAATCTGATCTCGTCAGGGTGAATACCCCCTGATGTAAGCTAGATTGCAGAACTAGGTTAACAACTTCTTTGTGTTCTTTCTCTTTATTTGACTACTATTGCTTAGAATCTATTCTTAAATTATCGGTGTAACTACTGATAGCACGATCCTAATCCATTTTTCAATTGGTATCAAAGAAAGGTTTTTGCAATTTTCACTGATGGATGCACTAAGAGAAGGCAGCTCAACTACAAGACCTCCAATCCTTGATGGAACAAATTATGCCTATTGAAAAGCACGAATGACAACATTTTTGAAATCCATTGATCAGAAGACTTGGAGGGTTGTATTGAATTGTTGGACACCTCCTAAAATCACTAGGGCATATGGACTTGAAATCACTAAACCAGAAGATAGCTGGACAGAAGATGAGCATAATGCTGCTCTAGGGAATTCTCGAGCCCTTAATGCAATATTCAATGGAGTGGATAGGAATGTCTTCAGGCTTAATAATACATGTGTATCAGCAAAGGAAGCACGGGATATACTAGTTATGGCACATGACGGAACATCGAAGGTAAAAAAGTCAAGGCTGCAAAGTCTTACCACGAAGTTGTGAGTCTCTAAGAATGCATGATGAGGAGAACATTGCTGAATATAATGTAAGAGTTTTAGACATTGCAAACGAATCACATGGACTAGAAGAGAGACTATCCGAGGAAAAACTGGTCAGGAAGGTGTTACGTTCTTTGCCTCAAAGGTTTGACATGAAGGTCATGTCTATAGAAGAAAATGATGATATCTCTGCAATAAAACTGGACGTTGTTTGGCTAGTTGCGTACATACGAATTGTCTTTACGAAATAAGAAAGATAATAAAGGAAAAAGCATAGCCTTTCAATCTTCAATTAGTCCAAAATCGATTTTCAAGAAAGAACGAGTAAATGAAGAAAAAATAGTAGATTCAATTGCTCTACTAACTAAACAATTCTTAAAGTTCACTTGAAGATATAATAGGCATTCCGGATGTCAAATACATAGTCATAACAATGCGAACATTCCAAAATTTTCAAGCTCTTCTATGAAAAAGAAGAAGTTTGATGGTAGCAGTGGTAATTCTTCTCAGCGAAGTGATCGTGCATTCCGATGCAGAAAATTTAAGGGGTTTTGACATTACCAAGCTGAATGTCCTACACATCTCAGGAGACAGAAGAAAGGACTTACTGCAACATTGTCTGATGATTCTAAATATGACAGCAATAGTGAAGAGGAAGTCCAAGCTCTTATGGCCTGCATAACCGAAGATACTGTATCTGTTAACAGTGAAGAGATCAACTGAAACAAGGACTGATTGTGGAAGAAAGTTTTATGGTTATTGATGATAATTCGATAGCTGAAGAAGAAATTTAAATCATGGTAGTCTTAGAGCAACAGAAGGATCAAATTTTGAATCTCATGGAAGAAAATCATCGGTTGTTAACCATCATTTTAGAGTTAAAGAAAACACTGAGAGAGACTTTTTTTTAGCACGATAATATTTCCAAATCGTTGCGTATGATGAACTCCAGCACATATAGTTTGAATACTCTTTTTAGTGTAGGAAGGTTAGCTGGAGATAGGAGAGGATTAGGCTACGAACAAGGTGATGATGGTTTAGAATTTGTGTGTCGTTCTCACGTATCTCAAACCGATAAGGGGATAATTCAAGAAAAAGTTCCTGATGGTTCAAGTTTAAAAGCTAGACGAAGATGGACATGCCATTTTTGTGGAAGGTTAGGACATATTCGACCCTTCTACTATGATCTACACGGTGCAACTCAATCTCAATGGAGACTTCAAAGATCCAAGCATGTCAGACAAGTATGAAAGGTTAAAGAAAGACAAAATCAGATTTCAGACGCTCCACGTGAGAAAAATAGATGCAATGTGGCTCTCACCTTGGTTCACAAAATGACCAAGGAAGATTGGTACTTTGACAGTGGATGTTTGCGCCACATGACTGGAAATCAAGAAGTTTTGACCAGACTAAAAGAATGCAAAGGAGATTATGTTACTTTTGGTGACGGGGCAAGAGGAAGAGTAGTTGGCAAATGAGACATTGAAGACCAACAGTTACAGGTGTTACATGACCTATGTTTAGTAGAAGGTTTAGCTGCGAATTTGATAAGCATCAGCTAGTTGTGTGACCAAGGGTATCAAGTGGTTTTCCCCAGGGACAAATGCATTGTCTTATACGAGAATGCAACTACAAAAATGGTTGGAATGCCTCTTACAGACAATTGTTACCACTGGATTCCCAGAGAAAAACAAGAATTGTTCTGTTTAACCAAAGTAGATGAGACTACTCTGTGGCACAAAAGAGTAGGGCATGTTAGCATGGAGTCCCTAAAGAAAGTTGTAGTTGAAGATGCAGTACGTGGATTGCCACCATTAACATTTGACTCAGATATATTTTGTGGTGGGTGACAAGTAGGCAAACAAACTAAAGTGTCTCATAAAAAGGTAAGTAAACGTGCTACTAGCAGAGTTCTTGAACTTCTACATCTTGATTTGATGGGACCTATGCAGACTGAGAGCATGGGAAGGAAGCAGTATGTTTGTGTCTGTGTTGATGATTATTCTAGATATACCTAGGTATTATTCATTAGAGAAAAAACAGAGACGTTTCAGGTATGCAAAGCTTTATTTCTACAACTACAAAGAGAGCAAGGAAAAAATATAACACGCATACGCTGTGATCACGGAAAGGAGTTTGAAAATGAAGCTTTTGATGAGTTTTGCAATTCAGAAGGAAAGGAAGAACAAAATGGTGTTATGGAAAGGAAGAATAGAACGTTGTAGGAGATGACTCGAACGATGATGCATGCTATGAATGTTCCTCTAAAGTTCTGGGCAAAAGCTGTAAACACTCCCTGTCATATACACAATCGGATGATGTTGCGAACTGGTACTACGAAAGCTCTCTATGAACTTTCGAAGGGTAAAAACCAAATATAAAGTATTTCCATGTATTTGGTAGCTTATGCTATATTTTGTCAGATAAAGACTATCATCGCAAATGGGATTCAAAATTAGACGAGGGTATCTTCTTAGGCTACTCCCCTTCAAGTTGAGCATATCGTGTATACAAAAAATAAATGTGATTGGTACTAAGCCTGACCTTAGTACCGAAGCCTGAAAATATAAATGTGATTGGTACTAAGTGGATTTTCAATAATAAGACTGATGAGAAGGGTATTGTTACTAGAAATAAGGCACGTCTGGTAGCTCAAGGGTATAATCTGATTCAAGGACTTGACTTTGATGAAACATTTGCTCCTGTCGCTAGAATGGAAGCTATTAGGCTTCTAATGGGAGTTTCATGTTTTCTTAAGTTCAAGTTATATCAAATAGATGTTAAGAGTGCATTCCTAAACGGCTATCTAAATAAAGAAGTGTATGTGTCTCAACCGAAGGGATTTGTTGATCTTGTGCATCCAACTTATGTATACAAACTGCAAAATGCATTGTATAGTCTCAAGCAAGCCCCTCGTGCTTGGTATGACAGGTTAGCCGAATTCTTATGTACCAATGGTTATTCACATGGTCACAGTGACAAAACTCTCTTTATTAACAACTATGATGGTAATTTCATCATAGCACAAATATATGTGGACGACATCATTTTTGGAGGATTACCGTAATCATTGGTTACTGACTTTGTTCAACAAATGAAGTTAGAATTTGAGATGAGTATGTTGGGGAATTGACCAATTTTCTTGGTTTGCAAGTACAACAGACTTATAATGACATTTTCCTTTCTCAAGAAAATTATGCTTGAAACGTGTTAAAGAAGTTTGGGCTGGACAAATCTCAGGTTAAGCGTACACCAGCAGCAACACATGTCAAAGTAAGTAGAGGAATTGACTCTTCCCAAACGGATGAAGGAACCTATCGAAACGTGATTGGAAGCTTACTGTATTTGACGGCTAGCAGACCAGACATTTCTTATGCAGTTGGAGTGTATGCTCGTTATCAATCAAAACCAAGGGAAGCACATATTTCCTTAGTTAAACGTGTTTTTAAATATATTCTTGGCATAGCTGATTATGGTTTGTGGTATACTTCTCACACAACTTTCGTGTTAGTAGGATATTGTGATGCTGACTGGGCAGGATGCTCAGAGGATCGGAAAAGTACTTATGGAGGGTGTTTCTTCCTAGGTACTAGTCTCATCTCGTGGTTTAGTAAGAAACAAAACAATATTTCAATATCCACAGCAGAACCATAGTACATAGTTGTCGGAAGTAGTTGCACTCAGCTTTTATGGATGAAGCAAATGCTCGAGGAGTATGTAGTCAATCAAGAAGTCATGACTTTGTATTGTGACAACCTGAGCGCCATTAACACTTCAAAAAATCTTGTTCAGCATAGTCGCACAAACCATAGTGACATACGTCACCATTTTATAGGTGATTTGGTCAAAAGTCAGGTGATTTCTCTTTCTCATATCAACACGAGTTCCTAGTTAGCTGACATTTTGACAAAACCTCTGGATGGTTCTACTTTTGAGCAGCTACGTGCAGGTTTAAGTGTTTGTCGAATGGGGTCTTAATCCATTTCTATTTACTATTTATTGTGTGGTTGGGTCAGCGTTTATTTGTTTAATTGGGCTTGTTGGAGGTTTTATATGTTTACGGCCCATATGTGTTGACTGATGTGATTGTTTGAAATTCAAAACAAGGGGGAAATCTGTCTTGAAGGTGTGAGAAGTGTGTATCTCCGCTGAAACGTTCCTTGTTCAACAATTTTTTTTCTTGAAGTCGTGATTTGTTCCCTAGGGTTTTTGACAATGGTATCTACACGACGGGGATCTTACCATGGGGCTAAGGAAGTTCTTCCTCCTACACAGTGCAATGCACATGGAGTTCGCATGCGCAGATCTCCTGTATCTTCCTCAAAGAAGAGAAGGTTAGGGCCTCTACGAGGAACTTCTCGTGTGCCCAAACCAGGTAAGCCTTCTTCTCCTCTAGATGGTAGTTTTGATACTTTGCATGTGCCTGAAATTGCTTCTATAGTCCCAACTATGGGATCTAGTGTGGATATTTCGATCTCTGTTTTTGCTTCACGACCTAAGGATCAACCTGTCTTACCTGACCAACCGTGTGACCAACCCATAGTGCAACCTGTGTTGGCTAATTTATTGTCTGTTCAACCTGAATCTATTCGAGAACTAGACATTAGTGTGCCACCTGTGGCTGGTCCTACTTCCATTGAAGCTAACGCATTTTCATCTACCAACAGTCTTCTTGTTACCTCTGTTGTACCTTTAGGTTCTATTAAATCTGACTCTGTGACTGATGCGAATGTTGTTATTGAGGGTATTCCTGATTCTGTCCCTAGTCCTGCTTCTCCAACTCCTTCTGTTGCTGCTGCTGATGATGGTGATGTGGTCATTGCCTCATTGCTTCATGCTAAGAAGCGCGAAAGTGAAAAATCTTCAAAATCAACTGTGTCTGAGGCCAAGGGTAAACGACATGCCACTGATCCCTCTGATTCCCATCCTGGACAACGTCGTAGATATGTCACAACGAAACTCATACGACGAAAAGTGCCTCCAAATGTACTAGCTGCTCCCATTGATGGAATATCTTTTCACTGTGAGGATAATGTGTCCCAATGGCGTTATGTAGTTCAACGAAGAATTGCAGATGAAATGCTTGTATCTCATAAACATCACTGTTGTTTTGAAGTGATGGGTTTGATTGCTCAGACTTGGTTGATGAAAACAATAGTGCAGATTGGACCATTTTACCCTAGGTCGATTCAAGAAGTTATCGTGAACCTCCCATCTGGCTTCAATAATCCACACGACTCTGAATTTCAAAAGCTGCATGTTCGTGGACTCTGCTTTGACTTCTCCTTGACTCCATTTAATCAGTTTCTTGGCTTGGAAAATGATTCTGCTATCCCTTTTTCTTCTCCACCTTCTGATGTTTTGACGAAGGAACTGACTGGGGGATGTGTTAAATGTTTGGCCTTCCACTGGGCATTTACCTGCGTTTGCCCTTAGTTTCTAGTATGCCAGCTTGCACAAGATTGGGATTCCTAATTGGATCCTTTCTACACATGCATCTAGTGTGTCTCCAGCTTTGGGACAATTAATCTACCAGATTGGTCAAGGGGCTCGGGTTAATGTTGAAGATCTTGTACTTACTTAGATGACTAAACATGTTGCTTTTTTTGGACTGAAGATTCCTATATGTTTTCCTCGTCTATTGACTGCTTCCATGTTATCTCAGCACCCAAATGTGCTCACTTCTCATGATTCGCCTGGTCCTTCTTCAAAGACTTTGCATCTAAGTCTGCGCTTGTTTCAAGGTACTCATGTTCCTGAGATTACTCATCCTGTGCCTACACCACCTTCTGTTGATGTTCCAGACAACATCTGTACATCTGATGGTAGTTTCATGTTGCCACCGGGATTAGGAGCTTGAGTATTGCAAACTTTGTACTCTGAATCCTGAGCTTTAACTATTGCAATACGAACACTCACTGGCGAGCTGCAGTGGATGCCTTATTTGCAATGTTACAGAGGGTGATTCCTCGTGAAGCATCTCTTGAGGGACCTTCCTCTCAAAAGGCTTCTGGTTAATTTCTTCTCTCACCCAGGGGGAGAATATATTTGTAGATGTTTTGGTTATGACTTTGACTACCTGACCCTGATTCTTTTTATTTTGCTGCTCTGCTGCTATGACTTTCTTTATGACTTTGTTGCTCTATTGTTGGTTATTATGTTGCTTCTATTATTGTGTTGGTGAATGATTGGTGATGGTGGATTTTGTTTTCTCTATGGTGATATGATTTCCATCGTTTTGACTGTGTTGGATACTTTGAGCCTAATATTGCTGGTTGTATGGATGGTTGTTGTTTAACTATGTGTTAATGTTGGCAGTGTCTGGTTTGTCGGTGATGAAAAGAAATTATGTTAGCCAAAGGGGGAGCTCGTTATATTTTTTAATTGGCTTAAACATAATTCTTTTATTTTGAAAAAAATATCTTAACCATATGTATCTATTTTCTCTCTCTTCTTAGTTGAAATGTGGTTGAGATATTTTAGGTGATTTAATGTTTGTTTAAAGTGTGGTTATTATTGGAGGATTTTGAACTATTTTTGGAGTTGTGGTAAAGAGATAAAAGTGGTGGCATACAAGGGAGTAAGATACTGAAATACTTTTTGATCTCTTCAGCCGTGAAAAGGTGTGGTTCTCTCTGGTCTTCGTTCTTCTTGATTCTAATTTAAAAATAACAAGAGTAATGTCTTGTGTTCATGTTATTTCCTAGTGTGTTTTTCATATGGATGCAAAGGATTATTTTTGTTAAGGGGAGCCCAACTCAACATTCATCTTGGAAGAGTTCACACAGGGGCAGTATATACAAGATTATAATGTGCTGAAGACACATTGGAGTTCTCGTACAAGTGAAGCTTGTATTCTGTATCAGCATTAGACAAGGGGAGTCTCGGATACATCGTAGAGATATCATTTTTGTATCAGTGTCAGTGTTGTTATTATCGCAAGTTATAACTTTTACTGTAATTCTGTAAGCTCGGTGAAGCTTCTGGTGATAATAATAAATCTGATCTCGTCAGAGTAAATACCCCCATATGTAGGCTAGATTGCCGAACTGGGTTAACAAAGTCTTGGTGTTCTTTCTCTTTATTTGACTTCTATTGCATAGCATCTATTCTTAAATTATCGGTGTAACTACTGATAGCACAATCCTAATCCATTTTTCACTAGTGATCTTTTGTAACTACTTTTTATCCCTTGTTCTCTATGTATTTGCTACTGTGTTTGTTGGTTTTTCCTTTTACCCATACTAATATGGATGAATTTAAGTTTCGATGTCTGCATCGCTTCATTGTTGCAATGCCTTGCTTCACAATGCGACTAAGTTGGATAAGGAGATGATATTGCGTCGTATGACACTTGTTTGTGAAATATCTACCAGACATATGGCTATCTCAAGGGAGAAGCTCTTTATTCCTTGTGTATTTGTTAAGTTCTTAAGCTTTTGGCATGTAAAATTTGTTAAGTTGCGTTATTTGTGTATATTGGTTGCTTTATTTGTGAATATTGGTTCATATGTAGAATATATTTGAAGTTTAAAGTTTAGTTGTTATTATTACTTTCTCAATTTGATTCCAGCGTTGAATATGTAAAATGTAATTAATATATTTACAACATCGTATATATACTGTTTGAGGACTGCAAATACAGGTGGAAAACATGTGCAAAAACAGGGTATAATAAATTTTAAATTTACAAAAAAAATAAAGAATTTACTTGATGGTGAAACACTGTCGAGCATAGTCTAAAACTTGATCGTGCAAAACCGTTAAGATAACTTTACTTGAAGTTAAATGATGTCAACTAAAATATATACTTGACGGTGAAAAACTCTCAAGTAGAGTGTTAGGCTTGACAGTGAAAACCTATCAAGTAAATTAGGCTTGACGCTTTTACACTATCAAGAAAAAATTATTCTTTGAAATGGATTACTTGACGGATTTAAAACCGTCAAGTAATCTCATACTTGACAGTGAAAAACTGTCAAGTAAACCTTTTTTTGTAGTACTGTAGGAATCAAGTGGATAGTTCTACAACAATTACCACATGCTACACAAATCTAAAATATCAAATAGTAATCAGATGGTAATCTCAATTATTTCACAGTATTTGCTCGACATTTTTTCAAAATCAAAAAGTCACGTGCAACAAGAGTTTAATATGAGAAGAAATCTTAAAAGTGTCTAAGAAATCTCACCTCATTCTTTTGTTTTCTGAGAAGATTAATCTGAGAACTAAGTAACATGAAGTGAATTGGAAAAGGTGAAAGAAATCAGATGGTGAAGAGAAAGAAACCAGAAAAACTTATGGGACGAAATCGGAAGAAGAGGAAGAAGAAATTGGTCTCGAGAAATATGGAAGAAATTGTTCATAAAACGAATAGCGGATGAAGAAAGAAGCAATTGGGGATAAAATCGGAAGAAATTGTGGACAAAACTGTACGTTCGAAGAAGTATGAACAAACACACTATAATGAATCATTTTTGTGTGTTTATGATTACACTACATGGAGAAATCAAGATGGAAGATGTATTTGGTCAAGAGGGTGATTTGCAACTTTCGTAATTTTTACCAGAGCATATTCTTGCAATTTTTGTGTAGAAGTTTTATATTGAGCTCTTATAATATGTGTTAGGCTTATGAGTTATTGAGGCATACAAAATTAAAAAGACTTTATTTGATAATTATTTTGTTTTTGAAACTTGTGCAAGCTTTTTTTCTCCAATATATTTTTGTTTTTATTTTGAAGATATGACATAATTTAAGAACGCTCAAAAGATATAACCAACAAAACTTAACAACTAAATAGATAAAAGTAGGATTTGTAGACTGAATTTGTAAACTAAAAAACTCAAATGATTATCGAAGGGAAATAACTTTACTACCTTAAGACCGTAGCCCAAAAATGTGTATAGTGGAATCTCATCATTTTGATCGAGTCCATTGCAACAAAAAAACTTTTGGAGTCCATTCTTAGTTTTGTTGAAAAGTATGTGTTTTGTTATGGGAGTATCTATTAAATTGATTTACTTTCTTATTCATGGTAGCATTTTGTTCAAAATTGGTACAAATTATTTGTTATTGCTACCATGCTTAAATTTGGTTGATAATGTTCTCTCTTTAGATGACATTAAATTTGATAATACTGATTTGCTCTAATTTGATATCATGATATTTTTTTCAATATTCGTACTTTTTATATATATATAATGTATGTTATTTTGGCATCTTTGTTTGAATTTACTTGAATGATTTGATTTTCTTTGTTTTTATTGATTTCTTATTATAAGGAGAATACTTTATTTTAGGGGGAGTTATATACTTTTGTTTATGAATTCATGTTTCAATGAAATTGATTCCCAGATATTGGTTTATTTTTTGCATGCCCCTCTTATGCATATTGTTTATCATTTCAGGAGGAGTACTTATCTTTAGAGTAAAAATTAATTTTAGAAAATCTTGCTTGATATTTCTTCCCTCAAGTTGAATATGGGCACAACCTCTTTTTGTCCCTTATTAAGGGGGAGTGTTCAATTGATTTCAAAAGGGGGAGACATGTGTAAAATTGGTCTTAAATAAAATTAGCTTGAGCCTAATTAATTAATTATTTATGATGTCTCTTAAATTTACAGCGTTGTTTGTTATATACTTTTAGAAGGAATCTTAATAGGAGAAGAATTATAAAATTTACAACCGTATCGGCCACCATTCCCCTCCACAACCCGTCATCGACGAGTATCGCTCTACCGACCTCCAAAGCCGATCCTCCACGAGTCGATGAACATCAACCTTGTTTGCAAGCACCGTCGAGCTTGACTGTGCGTTTTTCGTCCTCTAGCCATGATGCCTTGTCGCCTGTCTTCAATTCACGGCCCTGCGAGCCCAGCCGTGTCGATCTGTCGCCATTATGTTGCCACTTACCAGTGCGTTTGGGATAAAGCTTTGTGGTTTTTAATATGGGTTTAGGGTTACCCATTAAAGTTTAAATTAAAGATGAATAAGATTTAATTGAAAGTTTTTCTTGATTAAGGCGTTATGGGAGATTATATTTTGGAATTTATTCGTGGATTTGTCCTTTAAGTCGAATTGAAATTTCAACGGTGAATTTGTAAGAAAATTAAAGAATGAAGGTTGATTTAATTGTTAATTTTGATGGATAAAATTATTAATTAAATTTGTTATGTTTAGGATGGATTTGAGGATTAGATTTCAAGCCAAGAAATTTATGGTAAGTTTGAGATAAGTGATTCTTCTATAGGAATACACTTGAATTGGACACTCAACAATTGAAAATGGATTGAATATGTTTAATAATATGGTATCTAAAAGCATGCCATTGTTTGAGGAAATGATTTACAGTGCTTTGTGTAATCAAGAATATTATGTGTATGTTGAAAAGCTATGGATATGGACATTATGCTTATCTGAGATCTGTCAAATGCATGCTAAGATTAGTGGTGACTGTTTACTCTTTTGATAGGCTATGTCCACCCTATGTTTTGTGTTCCTTCTCGTTCACAACTTATGCTATGTTTTTGTGACCCTTCGGAATCAATAACTATGCTATGATTTGTGTTCTTTCAGGATCACTACTTATGTCATGCTATAGTTTGTACATTATGCCTATGTCAAAAGGGGTTTAACAGCTCCTCCAAGAGGCTCCAATAGGGGGATTAATTATTCTGTATTTTATATACTTACCTTTTTCATGTTTATTGTAACACCCCAGATTTTCGACCTTGACCCGGGGTCGTTACTTAAACAAAATAAACTCATAATCTTAAAAACAATACAACAGAAGCATTTTTTTTTTCAATAATAACAACATCACAACACAAACAGCGGAAGAATTTGTGAATAAAGTCTCCTATAAAACACATGGTCACTAATCCTTCTTGTCCGTCACCGGTTTCCTCACACTTACCTAAAAAATAACCATGAAAAAGGGTGAGTATAAAAATACCCAGTAAGAAACCCATTACTAGGCCCACTAGGTTAACTGTTAACTTTCTATTAAACTGCACTCTACAATTAGCTAACGTTCCACCTACAGAGTACAACATGGCTAATAGATAAAGTTAACAGCTACCATATTCCCAAATCATGCAATCTTAGTCCAAAACATTCAT
>JBBPDJ010036752.1:0-14241 GCA_037974625.1 Cucumis cinereus | reverse complement strand
AACACTTGTGCATTGCTTAAGATGTTTTTTTTATTTGGTTATGTGTTGTTTGGTTGTAGTTCTTGTTATCATTTTCTGTCCCAGATAGATAGAGATAGATCACTACCACTGTCTATCTGAGATAGACTTCAATAAATGTGTGTTTGATGGTTTGTTGTAGTTCTTGGTTTGTTTTAATTTAATCTTGCTGAGTTTTGTTGATTTTTTTTTAATGGGGGACAATGATATAAATCTATCATTTTTTATCCCAAATCGATAGAGATAGGTCAGTATCACTATCTGAGATAAAAAGTGATAAATCTATATTGTTATTCATCTCAGATAGACACAGATAGACCACTATCACTGTCTGTCTGAGATAGATGGATGATAATCGTTGCCTCGTCGTTGTGAATCTCGTGGGATAAAAATTGTGCGGGCATTTTTGGTATTTTACACATGGACTGGGCTTTTTTGGGTGGGCTTTTTCCGTTTTCCAAATTTTTTTTATGAGTTGCAATTATTTTGATTTTTTTTCTATATTTAAAAAGATCCCATAAATTAAATATAGTTTATTTCATTTAGTAATTAATTAATGGTTTAATTTAATTCAATTAATTGAATTAAAACTATTAAGTTATGTGAGAGATATTCATTTAAATATAATTTAATTGAGATATTAATTAAATATGTTTTAATTTATTTATATATATATATATATATATATATATATATATATATATACCAATTACATTTAATTTAATTTTAAGTTTAAACAAAATAACTCCCTTAAGTGAGAGTTATTTAGTGGAACGTGGGTTGATCCCACGTTTTCCTGCTCTATCTCTTCATATATGTGTCTTTCAACCAGTAGGAAAAAAAATGTTAGTTTTATATACAAAATTGTTCTAAAAACTCATCTCTGTTTTTCTCTCCATCTCATCTTTATAGAATATCCTGAATTCAAGATTGGTTCTCACAAACCAAACCTCATAACTTAGAGAATAAGGAGATTTTCAATGGGTAGTGTCCAGTTCGTGATTGCAAAAAAGACATATTGTAGATTCAGAGACTTCAACGGACGTAAGATTTATTCACTGAATATTTTCTTAAATTACATGCTTAATCTAGATTTAATTAATACAACATGTTCTCTATATTTGTTTTTTTGTTTTTTTTTTTTTTTTGCCAATGTTTGAGTATTTTAATTTTCCAATTTAAATTGAGTTTTGATTCTGTAAATTTTATTTCGCTGTGTATGGACTCCAACCCTTCAAGCATAAGTGTGCTAATGACAGATGTTGGTAAGACATGCCAAGTCTCGCCTGACAATGACCATACTCAACGCCAAGACATTCCCCCACCAAGCGCGACTATTGGGACATGGACATTGATGGCCTAGAAATTCTTCTCAATGGCCAGATCATGGAACCATTCACGTATCAACTTGATTTGATCTCAGCCATGTTGTATTTGCCCAAGATGTGCTGAGTTTCAACAACAACATGAGTCATTTGTTCAACGCCATGCTGTATTTACCCAATCCAACTTGTGTTGCAAAAGTTTGTTTAGTGCCAAGCAAACTAGAGACGTGAATATCAACGACAACATCAACGCATTATGCAACACATTAAAGAAGACCTAGAACACATGAGGTGACATGTTCAAAGGCAGGATGAGTAGTTCCACTATTTGATGAATTACGAACATGATGTATGTGTTCATCGCGTCCCTACTTCCGTTATCTCACTGAATCTTCAATAACCCATCCACTTCATAAGCGGTGAACTCTCGCCGCAGCAGAACGATGACAATGCGCCCGAAAACTAAAATTGCGGGTGTCATATGTTTAATTTTTTTTCCTTTGTCAATATTTGTAAAAATTTTGAATGTCTTGTAACTCTTCTAATTTACATAATGCTGTACCCGATTGACGTATTTTCTTCAACTTTTCTATGCGATGACTTTTCATTTATTTATTGTTTTACTTGGTGTTTGTTTACTTTCTTTGATGCATTTATTATATGACTTCAATGATGATAATTATGTTTCCTACTTAGAGAACTATTTTGATAAGCGTTGAAACTAATTTTAAGATCCCACACTTAGAAACATTTCAACAATTTATAATGCGAGCAAGCTTTACCTCAAACCTCTTTTCAAATTTTTCTACTGCAATGTCTTGATTTTATTTTCACAATGAAGTCCTTGTTACCTTCTAAATTTTGGGGTGGAAGAGGTTTGAGCTAATGCGTCCAACATTCATAAAGATCTTTGTTCTACTTATCTTACTAAAAAAATAATAAATAATAAATTATTAATTAATAAAACAAAATATAATAATAACTTCCAATGTCATCGAATACTTAGTTATGAGTTAAGATGTGAATAACGCTTGAAAATGAGTAGTTAGAAACAATGAGCATAACTCTAATGTTTAAGTGAGATGAGAAATCAGACGATGATAAGAGTTGAGTTGTGAAAGGAAGGGATTCATAAAATATCAAAGATTTTCGAAATCAACCCATGATAAGCTTACAATAACACTGTTAAAGACATGAACTGAGTTGTGAAGGGAGAAGGCTCAAAGATGTTGACAACACCCACCCAAAAAGTATTGTTTTATTCATCTTCGGTCATGGTTATTATTGTTACTTAATATGTTTAATTTGTTATTTTATAGGTTCCAAGAGCATAAGAGGCAAAATTTAGTGATAAATCTAAAATGGAGCTAAAACGGATCATTTTTGGGCGAAAAGTGAAGAACTGGGAGAAACAAGCTAAAATCACGAAAAATGCCACTCTGGAGACACAGTTGCAACGCTCTAGACTATCGTTATAACACTAGGCTCAACGTCCCAATGCTATCAGATAATGTCACGATGCTATAGCCTTGATAACATGATGACACGTGAATTAGCAAAGCTCCACTATAGAAAATAGCACAGCGTCGTGATGCTGTACAATAGGATCGTGCGCTACCCCAATTTCACAAGTGGAAATGGTGCGGTCTGTCGAAATTGAATTTTTTATTGTAGGGGGCAGCGTTACAATGCTAAGGCCCATCTGACACCTACAAATAGATGGCTCATTTAGCTTTCAAATCATCCCAAATCACTCAAAACCCGTCTCTTGAGTGATTTCTTTCCTTTTCTCTAATTCTTAGGTATATTTCTTTGTTTTTTTTAATAATTTTAGGCTAAGATAAGGTTATCTAGCTCGGTTTGGTAATTTTCTTATCCTAACTTAATTGTGAGAATTATCTATGATGTATGTTGATATGGTATCATGTTTGATATTGTCCAATGATTATATCTATATATTATCATTCTATCTTGATCTCATTTGATATTATATCAAGTTTATGTCTTCTTGTTGTTTAATGATTTTACCCTAGTTCCATTATGATAAAATCACATCTTCTTGTTTTTGATTGGCTTTCAATTCTTGATTATGTGATAAAATGCTTAGATTTAACCTTGATTCAGACTATGAATCTCAAGAAGCAAAAGATTAGATTACTTGCTTAGCATGTTTGTGAAAGATATCTTCACATCAATAAGTATTGTTTTAATAAACCTTGGAGTAAAATCATATTGCATAATTAATTAGACTATGAAAATTAATTATGCATCCTAACATCAACCCTTGATCTTAATGCAATTAATTGATACTTTTGAACAAATTCGTCTTGCATGTTAATTAATTAGTTACTTAGGACAAATGATTACAAATTCTAATCATCTTAGCTAGGTTTAGACAGTAACTTCTGATTAATTAACTAAGTAGGAAATTACCAACCCAACACGAGCTAGGAATCTTATTATTAATTTTTACCTTTTACCTATTTACTTTTTATTGTTCCTATTTACCTTTTACTACTACCATTTAGTTTTTACTTTTTACCATTTACTTTTTACCTTCACAACAAACTGGGACTCATCACAAAGACTATTCACAAACATCAGGTGAGGAACCATGCAACGTGAATGAAAGAAACAAGAAATCGCATGGCAGATGATGATGTAACAAAATTACCACTATGCGTTAGAGAATAATCTGAACACATACCTTTAAGTGTCAATACCTAATCCAAAGACAAAGAAGTATTGGCCTGGATTAATTAATGCTAGTGTACTTACAAAAGGCAAATTAGCATGGAACAACCCCATGGTAGTGCAAATATTCTTCCTTAAACTAAGCAAACGTGCTTAGTGAGGGACAAAAAGAATGAAACCACATTTTTGGAGGCCTATATATAGACGCATTGAAGGGAAGCTCAAGAGATCATATACAATTGAACAAATCTCTACCGAAATTTCTACCCTCCATCTCCTCCATAGACCGTTCATCAAACAATCAATTATTGAAGTTGTGCAATTACCATTTGAAGCCAAAGAGAGAAAAAGATCATAAAGTTAAGTCTAGAGTGATCTTTGGTGGATTTATCTCCTGAGAGAATTTTGTCCAGAGTGTTGGTGCCTGGATCAAGCATTCTAATGGAGTTACATATTTCTTTCTTTTCAACTCGAACAAAATATAACTCATGTTTCAGAATAACAATAGTAGACATTAATATGTGATTATCCAACAATAATGTCTCAATCCTCTCTTTCTGAACACCAAACACCTTTAGATCATCTTGCCATTTAATAAACAAAATCCCGTAGGAAGGATCAGAGGAATCTTCTATAGAAGGACTGCTTTCAATCCTCTAATAAGCTTTACAATCAGGATCTTCATATGGAGAGGTGTCTGCAGATATGTTACTAACAAGAGCTTTAACATTAATGTCAGAGTCACTACTTCCATCTGAATCTACATTTGACCATGTATGAACATAACTTTTGTTCTGTTTTTTCAGAAATGTTGGACAGTCAGCTTAAAAATTCATACAATCTACGCACTTTCTGTATTTGAAGGACTTCTCTTTCTCTGACAATTCTAAACTACTAGATTTGTCATTTTCTCTTTGAGAGCTTTGAGTTCTCAGAGATTTTGTGAAAGGATCTCTACCACAAACGAAGGCATCGAGCTTGAGTTTCCTGGTGATATGAACCGACCAAATATCCAATTATTAATTAGATTTTATTTAATAATTGTTATGTAATTTTAATATTTTCCAGTTTTATCATATTAACATTTAAGTAGGGTTAATTTTGTCTTTTTACAATACATTAGGATTTTATTGGGAGGCTATTCAAGCCTAGTCTTTAGGTTGTTTAAGAGAGTTTTTGATAATTGAAGTTTTATGGGTTTTCTATGAATGAAAATTCTTTGATAGATGACAGAGCTGCATCACCATCATTTGCAATTCTTGATTTAGAGTGCAAGCCAAGAACATTCAAGTAAGTTTGATCACCTTGCTTGTAAAGTGTTCGAACTTGGAGTGAGGAACTAGTTCTCCTTATCTCTTGGTCTTCGATCAAAGGGTAATCCAAATCTAATTCTTTCCTTTGAATTTTTTTGTCAAATTGATTTGGGGGTTTAGAATTTGTTATTAGGGGTTCGCTAATTGGGTTCCTAAGTTACAAATCCTAGGGTTTTCATAACATTTGAAATCAGAGCCTAGGCTCTAAATTAGGTATATGTCTAATTGTTTTTCTTGATTGCGTCTAGTTTTAATTTGTTTTGTTCTTGTTTGAATTAAAAAAAATTAAATCTATCGTGAATTGAAAAAAAAGAGACTCTTTTCCTGCCGTACAGTTATTGAAAGAGAAACAAAAGAAAAAAAAGTTTAGCTTGATGCAGTAGAGCAATCGAAGGAGAAGAAGAAAAAAAGAGAGAAAAAAAAAACACTCAAATGTAAGCAGAAGCGTGAGGGGAGGAAAAAGAAGAAGAAAAAAGAGAAAAAAAAAACACTCAAACGTAAGTAGCAGCGTGAGGAAAGACAAGAAAAAAAAAAGAACACTCAAGAACTCACCGGTGGTAATCAGAGAAAGTTTTAAAAAAAAATTGTAAGCCGCTCAAGCAGGCACATCAATTGTGTTACTGAATTTTCATAGTTTTAAGCTGCTCAACTTTCATAAAAAAATTAATTGTTTCTAAAGGGCATTTGATTGACGTTTTGAATTAGGTTTTGGGTAAAATTAGTATCCATGAATTTTATTCTTAATTATTTGTTTCTTTTTGTCATTATTTTGTCTAGTAGTTTTCTTTTCTTTGTTCATCTTGCATAATTCTTGAATTTTAAATATTAGATTCTTAATTATAAATATCATATTTTTATTTTTTCTTATCTAGTTTGTTGAATCTTGAACATTAGGTTCTTGATTTCTAGTTTTTGTATTTGTTGCATTCAACTGGTTCTTTACTTGAGTTGGACACTTTTATAGACATTCTTTCTTGGTTTGTTGTTGGCTTGCTCTTCTAAACTTGGTTGCAAAATCTTGGCTATTACCCAAATGATTCATATTCATGAGAGAGAGTGATAATTTGAGTGTAAACACGAGTGAACATCATCTATAGATGGAAACATGTGAGGTCAATTTTTCTTTCACTTGTTTTTGTTTTGTAGTAATGGTAGGCAATGAAGATGCTCCACAGAGGCTATTACAAGACAGACTCAATGAGGAAGTTATGCAATGCTTGGAGACCTTAATCAATGTGAGGTTAGGCAAACTAGAACAAAGGTTTCAAGCTAGAGAGAAACCTAAAGTAAGGAGAGGTTTCCACAATAGGAGACCGTAAGGTAGAAGAGAAAACAACCATGAACATCGAGGTTTTGGAAACATTAAAGTTAAATTTTTAAAATTCATGGTACGTCTAATCCTGAAGAATTTTTCCTATGGAAACATGAGGCAGAACATGTCTTTCGTGGTAACGATCTCTCTGAAGAGAAAAAGGTAACTATCTCCATAACACATTTTAAGAGGTATGCACAAACATGGGGGAATAAGGTGTGTTCTAAGAGGAGGAGGCGACATGAGGGTCAAATGGAGACATGACTAGAATTGAGAGAGCTCATAGAGAGTTGGTTTGTGCCAAAACATTACTTGAGAGATTGTGCACAATGACTTCAGGCATTACGCTACGGGAGCAAAAGTGTGAACACTTACTATGAAGAATTGTTGTTACTACTTGAGGAGGCTAACATATATGAGAAAGAGGAAACTACCATGGATCAATTCTACAATGGACTTAATGAGACAATTGCTGATATGCCTGTCGATCGAGAAGAAATTCGACCTTGTGAGGACTTGGAAGAAATGATGCACATTGCCATCAAGATAGAAAGGCTACTCCAAAGAAAATCTTCAAGGTACACTAAATCTAAGCTCAATTTTAATGCCACCATAAGTAAAGAGAAACGTAATAATGTTGTGTCAATACAGATGATGAAATTCCTCCTGAAGGTTACTACATATTCAAATAAAGTGCAAAGACTACGTTGTAGCAAAAGTTTTAGTGGATAATGGATCATCTCTTAATACAATGCCTAAATCTACATTATTGAAGCTTCCAGTGGACATGTCACACTTAAAATCAAGCACTATGGTTGTAAGAGCTTTTGATGGGTCACGTAGAGAAGTCATGGGTGACATTGAATTATCAATTAAAGTTAGCCCATGTACTTTCAACATAGTTTTTCAAGTCATGAAAATAACACCCACATACAGTTTTTTGTTAGGGCGTCCCTGGATTCACTTTGTAGGAGTGGTACCATCCACATTGCATCAAATTGAAATTTGTAGTTGGAAGTAAGATGATTTGTTTGTTGGGAGAAGAGAATTTCTTGATAACAACACCTGTCTCAACCCCATATGTTGAGGTGACAGAGGAAGCACTAGAATGTTCTTTTCGCTCTTTAGAAATTGCTCATGCAACTATAGTGAAAATGTCTCTAGATGAAATGATAAAATCACGCATGTCCCAAATTGAAGTCACGACCACTAAGGTAATGAAAAATAAAGGATATTCTTTGAATCAAAGCTTAGAGAGACTTTTAAAAATACCAGACAACAAGGAAAGGTTTGGTTCGGGTTATAAGCCATCCAGATATGATAAAATTAGGCTTCAAGAAGAAAAGAAGAATAAGCGTTTGGCAAAGCTAGAGGGAAAAGAATTTGTTTCAAGTCTAAAATTTATACCAACATTATATGATACTTTCAAAAGTTCTGGTATAAGTTACTAATCACATGACTCTGATTTGAAGGATCATATGTTAGCGAAGATGGAGAGTTTATCGATTGCAGCAGTAATACAAGAAGCATCATTTGATGGCAACACAGTTTATGGATACCCACCTTATTTTGAGCTTAACAATTGGAATATTGTTGATCTACCTATATTTTCAAGAGAATTTTAAGAGTAATGATTAAGCTTTTATTTGTCAAGTTTTAATTTCTTAGTGGCTCTACCCAAGGCCATAGTATTTTGTTTTGCTTTAAAACATTGGTGTACTATTCTTGTTAATTAATAAAAAATTCACATTGTCATTTCATTTGTTCTAATTTCTTCTTCTTTCTGCTTTCTTATCTTTCTTGCTTACATTTGCAAATAAAACACAAAGTCCAAACAGCTTCATAGATAATATTCATAAGAATGAAGACGTGAGTAATTCCAATTCTATGGAATCTATTAAGGAAAGCGACGATGAAAATACCGTGGGAATATCTTCAAAATTGCTAAGAATGGTAGAAGAAGAAGATAAGGTTTTGGGTCCGCACTAAGAACCGGTTGAAATAATCAACTTGGGATCTCAAGATGAATTGAAAGAGGTAAAAATTGGCACATCATTGACCAGTCAGACTCGAAAAAACGGATCGATTTGTTACGTGAGTAGTCAGATATTCTTGCATGGAGTTATCAGAATATGCCTGGATTTAATACAGATATTGTAGTACATCATATTCCATTAAAATTAGAATGCAGCCCAGTGAGACAAAAGTTACGTAAAATGAAGCCTGGCGTATTGATTAAAATCAAAGAGGAAGTACAAAAGCAAATTGAGGCAAGGTTCCTTACAGTCTCCAAGTATCCTGAATGGGTGGCAAACATTGTTCCGGTGTCCAGGAAAAATGAAAAAGTGAGAATGTGTGTGGATTATAGAGATCTGAATCGAGCCAGTCCAAAGGATAACTTTCCTTTACCTCATATTGACATGTTGGTGGACAACACTGCAGAATACTCAACTTTCTCCTTCATGAATGATTTTTTCAGGATATAATCAAATCAAAATGGCTGAAGAAGATAGAGAAAAACAACCTTCATTACTCTTTGGGGAACATTCTGCTACAAAGTAATGCCCTTTGGTTTGAAAAACGCTGGGGCAACATATCAGCGGACGTTACACTTTTTCATGATATGATGCATAAAGAAATAGAGGTATATGTTGATATGATTGCAAAATCCAAGACAGATGAAGATCACACAACCACACTCCAAAAATTATTCGATGGATTGAGAAAGTATCAATTAAAATTAAATCCATCTAAATGTACATTTGGGGCAACCTCGGGAAAGTTGTTGCGATTCATTGTCAGTGAAGAAGGAATCAAAGTAGACCCAGATAAAGTGAGGGCTATCATGGAAATTCCCTCTCTAAAACAAAAAAAGAAGTTCGAGATTTTCTTGGAAGATTGAACTACATATCAAGATTTATCTCACATTTGACATCGACATGGGAACCAATCTTCAAACTTTTATGTAAAAATAACCCGGGAAAATGGAATGAGGATTGTGATGAAGCATTCAACAAAATTAAGTAGTATTTGCAAAGCCCACCTGTGTTGGTACCGCTAACTTCAGGGCGACCGTTAATCTTATATTTAACGGTATTAGAAGGTTCTATGGATGGTGTTCTAGGACAACATGACTAATTAGGAAAGAAAGAACCTGCCATTTATTATTTGAGCAAAACATTCACCAATTATGAGTCTAAATACTCAATGTTAGAGCGAACTTGTTGTGCTTTGGTATGGACTGCTCATCGGTTGAGGCAATATATGTTATACCATACAACATGGCTTATTCCAAAAATGTTTTCAAGAAAATACATTTTTGAAAAACCGTCATAATCTGAGAGGATTGAAAAATGGCAAGTCTTATTGTCAGAGTATGATATCGTTTATGTTACTAAGAAAGAAATCAAGGGAAGCGCACTTGTCAGTCATTTGGCTGCCTAACCAATAGTAGATTACGAGACTATGAGGATTGATTTTCAAGATGAAAACATACTTCTAGTTGAAGAGGATGCTACAGACAATGAGACATGGATTATGCTCTTCGATGGTGCCTCAAATGGGTTGGGACATGGGATTCGAGTTGTACTAATTTCTTTAGAAGAAAAAGTTTTTCCCCTAACATCTAAGTTATGTTTTGAGTGCACTCACAATATTGCTGAGTATGAAGCCTGCATTATGGGACTTCAAGCAGCATGCGACATGTGTATTAAAAAATTGAAAGTTTTTGGTGACTCAATGTTAGTAATACATCAAATCAAGGAAGAATGAGAAACTTGAGATTCTAAATTGGTGCCTTACAGCCAATACGTTACCAAACTATCTCAAAACTTTGAGAATATTTCATTTGACTATGTTCATAAGGAGGATAATCAAATGACAGACACATCAGCCACCTTGGCAGTGATGTTTGATCTTAATCTTGAATGTGAACTTCATCCAGTCCAAATTAAAAAGCGAGATGTTCCAGCATATTGCATGAATATTGAAAATGATAGCAAGCGTTGGCATTTTGACATCAAGCAGTATATAAAGTGTAGAGATTATCCATATGGAGCTTCAGAGAATGACAAACACACATTAAGAAGATTTGCTATGAATTTTTTCTTAAGTGGTGAAGTTCTTTATAAAAGAAACCATGATATGGTGCTTCTTAGGTGTGTTGATGTGAAGAAGCAAAACAAATTATGACAGAAATTCATGAAGAAATATGTGGAACACATGCTAACGGTCATATGATGGCTAGACAAATACTTAGATCTGGTTATTATTGGACAACGATGGAATCAGACTGTATAAAATATGCAAGAGAATGTAAAAAATGTCAAATTTATATGGATAAAATCCATGTGGCGGGCATCTCATTGCATGTCTTGTCAGCACCCTGACCTTTTTCTTTGTAGGGAATAGATGTTATTGGACCCATTGATCCTAAAGTCTCGAATGGTTATCGTTTTATTCTTGTGGTCATTGATTATTTCACTAAATGGATAGAAGCGACATCTTATTGCACGTTACTAGAGGAGTAGTGCTCAAGTTTATCAAAAAAGAGTTAATTTGTCATTATGGACTCCCAGAGAGTGTTATTACGGATAATGCTAAGAACCTTAATAACAAAATGATGGACGAACTTTGTGAACAGTTCAAGATCAATCACCGAAATTCATCTCATATCGTCCAAAGATGAATGGGGCAGTTGAGGCAGCCAACAAAAATATTAAAAGAATCATTGAGAAAATTATAAGAACATACAAAGATTGACATGAAATTCTGCTATATCCGCCGCATGGATATCGTACATCACTTTGTAATTCAACAGGGGCAACACCATTTTCTTTGGTTTATGGTATGGAAGTGGTCCTCCCTTTAGAAGTTGAGATACCTTTATTGAGAGTTCTCATGGAAGCTAAATTAGATGAAGCCGAATGGATACGAGGTCGCTATGAGCAGTTGAATTTTGTTGAAGAAAAACGGCTGGCAACATTAAGCCATGGACAACTTTACCAAAAAATATTAATGCGAGCATACAACAAGAATGTGCATCCTCGAAGCTTTCAAGAAGGAGATTTGGTGTTAAAAAGAATACTTTCATTTCAAAAGAATCATCGAGGAAAATGGACTCCTAATTATGAAGGTCCATTCATAGTAAAAAAAGCTTTTTCACAAGGAGCTTTGCTTTTAACCAATATGGATGACGTTGAGTTAAAAAACCATGTGAATGCAGATTATGTTCAAAGATATTATGCATGAGCTTTTTCTTAGAAGGTTTTTGTAGTGTTGAAAGTGATCAGGAGTATTTCTAGAAAAACTCACATTTAGTTCTTAGAATGTTAATCCCATATGTGCAGACTTTCTCTCACCTCCTCTCTTTGTACTCCTATTCCAAATGTTGTTGTAACTGCTTAGATCGTTTCTGATTATATTTATCAAACACATGTTTATTTGTCAATCCTTTCTTTTATCCTTCCTAAAATGTTATCAACCTATAAAAAACAACCATGAATCCATTAGTCTATTACTCTATTGTTAATTAACAAGAATTCAGTATAACTTATTTTATTTGCAAACCAAGTAAAAGCTATGATTTTCTTTTGTTGAAACTTGAGGAAATATAGGTGTCTACAAGTCAAGACAATTTTTTGTGTGAGTTTCCTCAAATGGAAGTTTACATCCTAAAAGGGTTCACGTTTGTGACGTTCGAGACTAAAACAACTTTTGGTCTTTACAACATAGTGCAGTATTTTGGAGGTTTGATTCATTTGTTTGATGCGGAAGGTGGCAAAATTTGCAGCTTGAGAAGCTTTAATGATACATCTGTCTCGTTCTATCCTATAACTAAGCTAATTAATTGCTAATAGGATTGTTAGAATGGAGCAGTGAGCTATTTATTTATTTATTTGAAAAGGACACTAATTATTTTATTTTCAAAATTAAATTTCAACATGGACCAAAAGTTGGGGCAGAAATGAATCCACCATTTTCGAGTCCAGTTTTGAAGCCGAAGCTGAAGCTTGTCTATCAGATCTAATTTCTATCAAACCTAACCCTAGAGCTAAGATCTTCCCAAATTGTGGTTAAATCGAACCCAGTCATGGAGCTGAGGTTGAAGCCTGTCTATTAGGTCCAATATTGAATCCAGCCCTAAAGCTAAGATCTTCTCAAATTTTGGTTAAATCGAACCCAATCCTGGAGCTGAGGTCGAAGCCTATCTATCTGGTCCAATATCGAACCTAGCCCTAGAGCTAAGGTCTTTTCAAATTTTGGTTAAATTGAACCCAGTTCCGAAGCTGAGGTTGAAGCTTGTCTATCAAGTCCAATATCGAACCTAGCCCTAGAGCTAAGGTCTTCTAAAATTTTGGTTAAATCGAGCCCAGTCCTGGAGCTGAAGTCGAAGCCTATCTATCAGGTCCAATATCGAACCTAGCCCTAGATCTAAGGTCTTCTAAAATTTTGGTTAAATCGAACCCAGTCCTAGAGCTGAGGTCGAAGCCTATCTATCAGGTCCAATGTCGAACATAGCTTTAGAGCTTAGGTCTTCTCAAATTTTGGTTAAATCGAACCTAGTCCCGGAGCTGAGGTCGATGCCTGTCTATCAAGACCAGTTTCTATCGAACCTAGCTCTAAAGCTAAGGTCTTCCCACACCTTAGTCCAATCAAGCCCAGTCGTGAAGCTGAGGTCGAAACCTGTCTATCAGGTCCAATATTTATCAAACCTAGTCGGGAGCTAAGGTTGATGTCTTGTCAAATTTTGATTAAATCAGACTCAGTCCTGAAACTAAGGTCAAAGATTCTATCTATCATGTCCAAGGCGTTTCTAATCCAACCCTAGAGCTGAGAATGAAGTCCTTGTTCAATTGATAATGTTACAACCCCAATTTATTGGTAATAGATAATTAAATATTAAAAAAAAATGTTTATAATAATATTTATTTATTATTATTATTATAACATTTATTATATTTAATTATTTTTTTTATTCTTCTTTCTTTTCCGTTTCCTTTTCTCTTCCTTCTTTTCACTTCTTTTTCCTTTTCTTTCTTTTTCTCTCTCCTTTCTTTCTCTTCTCTCCCGCGTGCGCATCCCTCTCATACGCTGCAGCCACCCAGACGCCGCAAGCTTCTCAACGTTCGTCCTTGCGCCACCGCACGCTCGCCTCTCTGCCGTCCGAACAACACGACACCGCATCGGATCAGATCGTGGAAGCCGCTCGCGCCGCCCTCCCTCGCACCACAAGCCGTCCGCGCTTCAGATCCCGCGTCGTGCTTCAGATCCCGCGTCGCGTCGTGCCAGTCCGTGCCCCGTTTCGCCAGTCCACGCCGCCGCCTAGGTTGCGCCAGTGTGTGACGCCGTGAGCTGCGCTACCTAGATCCGCCAAATCTGTCTTAGTGAGCCGCGCCAGATTCCCCTTTCGAGTCGCGCCGTCCTTCTGTGAGCAGCCCCACCATTACGTCGAGTTTCGCCGCCTTTCTTGGACGTTTAGGTAAGTGCGGTGAGAGCCTCACAAATCGATCTTTGGAGATTTTGTTACTCTTTACCGTTTTGATTGGAATGGCATTGGATTAATGTAGGTTCGTATCGT
>JBBPDJ010036751.1:0-14250 GCA_037974625.1 Cucumis cinereus | reverse complement strand
TTGGCTAAACTCATTAACCACATTAATCAATATTCGTTAATTGTGTGTACACTCCACTAAAGACTCACAGCTGAACTATTTTCACTGTAGATATATTTATGTGTCCACAGATGTAGACCAATAACAACAAGTTAATCATTCACAAGTGTTCGTAACTCCAGTCAAATTACAGTTTTATCCCTGGATTACTTCTTAGTCCTTAAAAACCAGTGCTCCTCTAATGAACAACTTGCTTATGGTCTAACCAAAAAGCAGAAATCTCTCCCGTGCCATAGAGAGCGTTAGACCTTTGTTCAAGTCTCGAAGACACCAATTAAGGGAACATTCATCTACTTATCCTAAAGTCGGGAAGGAGTGAATTTCATCTTGTGTGATTATGTTTCCAGCTTCTCACTCGATCTTGTCCCCAAAATGGTAGGCTTATTGAGTTGACAAACTGGCCACTCTCACCCATACAAATCAAAGGACAATTCCTCATGAACAGGAGTTCATAATACACTTAGTATTAAGACTAAGTTGCCTAGGTCATCCTATTTGAAATAGAAACCTAACTAGTCAACAGAGTTATAACAAGTGGTTATTATTTCGTGGTCCAGTCTTATGCAAACTCATTGCATAGGATACCCCCACAAGCGTGTCAACACGAACATGTTGAATCATTGTGTTTGTATCAAATATAAAGTGGGTCGTATCCATAGTGTTACCAAGATAAGGTACCCAACCTTATCCTTATACGATAGACCCTTTACGCTGTATCTCGAACATTGATCCTTGTATGTCTCCACATACAGTTCAAGACTCATAAAATAGCTTAGAATGTTAGCTTATTGGATTTTGGTTGATTAGACAAAAATAATCAATAACTATTTATTGAAATTGAAATAGTAACTCTTTATTAATAACGATCAACAAATTACATTTATGATCTACGAGTTTTAGGACATAAAACCAAACATTGAAATCATTGTTCTGAGCTCTACACTATAAACTATTCAAAATAATAAAATTGTCAATAAAAATTATTAGATTTGTTATCATCAAAACATTAATTAATTAATTAAAATTAATTATTTGAGATTAAAGGCCAAAAAGCCAACACCTTTGCTTGAAAGTACTCTTTCTATGCGTTCAAGTTTATGACTTGATAAAAATCAGACAAAAAGAACTATTACCATGTTTACCTACAGACTAATGTCTAACTTCCTAACCCTTTAGTAACTATAGCTACTTATAATACTCATGAAAACCAAAGACATGGATATGGATGCATAAAGGGTATTTAATAACACAAATTTGTTACAATGATTGAGTTAACAATTACAAACACTCAAAATGCATAAAATAACACAACATAAATTAAAGAACTCTGATTCACAATTTCTTTCTTTTCAAGAATGGGTTGATTTCTGCAAGACTTCTTGACTATTTGGAGCGAATGGATGGCGAAAATTGGATGGGAATCTGGGTAGAATTCTATATTAGGATTTCCCTTTAAAAATCTATATTCGCGCATGTATGCATATATTCCTCTGACCTCTGAATGAAGTATTTATATGCTTCCAACACTTGTCACCCACTACGGATGTCCCATATTTTATGGCGTCGATTTCTACACTTAGTGGGTCTTAAACATGTTTCGAAAGTCATGCATCACATTGGATCTTCGGAGCATACTCTGTTATGCAATACATTGTGTTGTCTTCTCAAAGCCTCTTTGAAAGTTCAGCTTTACTTTGAGTGATCACTTCTTAGCATTGCTTCTAATTAGGCGTTGAGAAGTCTTTATGTCATTTAATCCATCTTTTGGTACAATCTTGTGATGGACAACACCAAGTTATCAAAGTATTCAAATAATACTGCATTGTAAACACTGAACGCATAACATGACGTTTGTTATGTGTTTCTCACAATAATCCTAAGACATGGACACATAATAACACGTATTTCTACATGCTATCAGTAAGAGATGGAGACAAGTGATTAAGTGTTAAGCGATGAGAATATTTAAGGTGAAATGAAGTTAAGTTAGGCACTAGAATAACTATGCGTTGAGAAGATAAAATTAAGTCTCAGCTAAGTATGTATAGTGGGACATGTGGAAGTTTAAGAGCTAAGTGAAGTTTGAGGTGACTTAATAAGTTTATGAAATGACGTGTGGAAGAAGCTAAGTAGGTTCTGGCCAATTTTGGAGAGTTTAATGATGACTAATCTAAACTTAGGATTTTTGGATTAGTATAAATTAGTTGGAGTTGGAAGTTTAAAACAGAAGTAAAGAAATTTAGTGATAAGAGAGAAACGTGTTATGAGGAGTAAAGTATTTCTGAAAATTGGTTAGACGTCGAGAAGTAGTAGGAGAAAGGAAACTGAAACTTGTATTGTGAGTGACTTTTCTTTAAAATTCAAGATTTCTAAAAGCTATTCCTTCTATAAGTTATGTATTACATAATGTATTAAGTATGCTGCATTTATTTGAGCTACGAAGTATGATAAGTGTCACACTCTCTCCCAGACTCACCTCTCTAAACCTAAGAGGTGGCATGAAGCCAAAAAAAATCGCTCTTATGCTAACGATACTTACTGCCAACTCATCTACTATCTCTAATACTAGACATATCTGAAGAAAACATTCATTATATTTATAATATTAACTACACTAGAGTTTGAATCTAAAACAATGTACACATAGCCCCACATACATCTAACTCTCTTCTTAACCCTCACACATTATTATGAACAGACCAAAATGCTTCTTTAGAGTTTCTAACATACAACAGAAAATTAAAACTGGACAACAGACTAGTAGCAGTAGGTTAGGCTCTAGGATCACGATCTCTACTTGGAAAGTGGAAAATATTTTGAAAATGTGAGCTAAAGGCCAATGAGTGACCAACTTTAAAATAACATGCTTAAGAAATCAACATAGTAAGAAGTATTAGCAACATAATACATATATAAATTTTACTCGCATGATTTATCATAACTCATCAACTAAAGACATTGTAGTAGGGCACAATCCACACTCCCAACTTCCACGTCGTAGTAGGCACAACTCAATACTCTCGACGTCCACATCGTGGTATGGCACAACTCTAACACTCTCGACATCCCTGTCATAGTAGAATACAACTCAACACTTCTGATAGCTTTTTGTGCACATATAATATATTAGTCTCTGGCTCAAATTATGAGCTTTTAGCTCAAAGAATCCAATCTTACTGATAATGAAATTCTCATTAATTATAGAAATTCTAAAACATGCTTTGCTCAAATACTTAATTAAGAACTTAAACTTTAGCTTAAACTAATGTTTGTCTTTCTTAGGTCAATCTATGATCTACTCAAGCTTATCAAATCTTAAGTTTTGAAATAACTTTAAGAAATCAGTACATAATCACTACTTAGTAGCTCAATGGTTGCTTTAAAGCTCTAATTTGAAATTCATGCTTAAATGATAATTTAAGTTCATTTTGTCACTCACGACTTTGAGCTAACTCCCCCGAACCAATAAAATTTGCTAATCTCCTCTTGACCTGAAATAAGAGAATTAATCCTCTTAATTCTAAAAAATTTCAAACTTTGCTAAAAGATCACAAAAACATTAAAAAATGGCCTAAAATGGCACTAAAGCATGGGCTGGAGCATGATTGAGCGTTGACAGGCTACATGCACGCGCGCTGGCCCCATGTGCTAACCTTGTTTGACCTGTCTCCCGCACCCACCATGGACGCCTGGCCCTGTCGCGTGCATGCCATTTGCATGCATGGCCCTTTTACACAGCCTAACGCATGCAAGCCTGCCGCCTAACTATGCGTTAGGCTAGCCTCACGCACACTCAACGTTGTGTGACCTTCCCTGACGCGCCTCTTCACATGCACACTAGCCTAATGCTCGAAGGACACTCCTTGCATCAACCATGATGCTTACTCCTCCGGTGCAGTTCCAAAATTCACTTTTAACTTAAAAACTTCAGAACTAAACATCCACTCATCAAAGAAAGAAATTTCCTTCTACAAACTTGGTGTAAATCCTTTTTTACAATCTTACCTCAAAATTTTAGATCACAATTTAATATCACAATCGACTTCAACCTTTGAACGTTGTTCCAGATTCCTTCAAAATCTGACAATTTGTGATTCTCTTCAACAGATGAAGCTCTTCCCAAAACTATTTCTCTTCGGCAGCTCTCACCAAAAAACTACACTCCTCTAGCGTTCTTTTGAGACTAAAATCACCAACTTTGCATTAGCCAAATCGAAGAACTTGTGATATGAAGTTGGTTATATATAGAGTATTCTGCATGATTTTCGTGTGATAACTCTTGCTTGCCTAAATTTTAGTTGATGCAGGTAAAGGCACCTGTCATACAACTCATCAGACACTCCTTCAACACATCAACCTTCACCTCATACTTTGAATGCATAGTTCTTCTTACTTAAGCTCACATAAGCACTATGTCATGCTTTTTTCGCATTATGTTCAACGTATGGCTCATCTCAACGCATAACTTACCTTCACCATGCCTCATAGTGGTTACCATGGCTTGTCTTTGAACGTATAGGCAACACTTAGACACATAGACACTTCCTCGGCTGCATAAGCACTTGTCACACATAATTTACTCTACTCAAGGCGCCTAGCTTTTCTACACTTGGCCGCCCATGACGCTTATGTGGACGCCTAGGCATTAACTCCTTCAAACGCATAGAGGTTATTTTTTACAAGGTTGGTCGTCCATCAAAACCTCTCAAGACAGCTTACTTGGCTGCTTACTTTCATTAGTACTAACCTATGCTTAGGCAATTTCTCTATGTCATCCAATCAACTTTCTCATCATTTTCCTTCTTTAACATTCAAAATGCTTATTTAACTAATTAAACTTAACAATCGATAACAATGATAATAATTAAGAAAACTTCACTATTTTTAGGAAAACAAAGGAATAAAAAGTTTAGGGTTTACAATAAGTATATCACATAGCTATAAGTTAAAGAGGTATGATAGTATCTTTTCACATAGTAGTAAAATTTATTGATTGTTAAGTATTTATGATATGATATTTGTGGTATTGTGGATAAACCATTAGTATTGTTCCTAGTACTAAGCTGACTCTATGTGCATATGTGAATGAAAGGCATACCAGGCATTGAGTACGGTCAACTGCCTAAACTAGTGTTGATACGATCCACATTCAGGCTAATTTGTCGGGGCAAGTGATGTTGAACTTGAGATTCCTCTTAGGTACTGATAGTGCGAGTAAGGTCCACTTCAGCAGCCTAAGTGTTAAGTATGTTCAACATTCAAGTTTTAGGAGAGGATCAGGCTAATATGGTTTTGTTTTATAACGCATAGTAAAGATTTTCTACCATATTTGAAATGAAATATTTTGATGTGTTGATATTGTTTTCCTCAAAGGACTTTCTAAAATATGTCACTCACTAAGAATTGGGCTTACGTTTTATGTTTTCCTCCCTAGGCAACAAGAAGTCCGTCAGACGTTCCACGAAGCTACTGTTGCACTATCGCATTGCATTGTTGTTTTATTTGTATTCCAACGCATCATGTTTTGAATTTTCGAAGTATAAGTTGAAGATATGTTCATATATGAAGGCGTTGTACAGATGATGTAATCAATTAAGTGGAGTTTAGATTACTATGGTTCTAGTTCCGTAGCTTTGTTATAGTACATATTACGTAGTTAAGCATATCTCTCACCGCATAATCTTAAAGCAAATAAGTAGGGGCGGATCTATTAATAGGCCGGGGGCACATGCCCCCTTAAATTATGAGTATTTGTATTTTTAATATAAATCTAAATTAATGCTTAATAATATTAATTAAATAAACGCATTACATGTTTTGAAGTATACGTCTGGCATAATGGTGCAAGTACTTGTTTTGCGGCCCTGCCACCAATGTTGTTCAAATCCCATCAAACGCAATTTGTTTTTTTTTTTGGTTACTTTTGTACATTGCCCTAAAATCTTTATTTTATTACTATATTCTATAATTAAAAATGGAAATTTTGAAAGTTTATTTTATTTTATTTTGGGATAAAATAGAAAGTTTATTTTATTTTATTTTAGAATAAATTATTTAATAAAATGAATACAAATATAACCTAGGTTTTACGTTGCAACTGGAGGCTCATTAGTTACAAAAAATAATATGAAAATGAACAATTTCTATGATTTATGTAGATGTTTTTTTCTTCAAGATTTTGAGAAATTTTCAATCTCGCTTCTCAGCAAGTATCATATCATCAACATCGACAAATAAGTTTCAAATTATTGAACTTTTTAGTTATTATATTTTTAGTCTTATATATAGATTTTTATAGTTTTATTGTAAATATTTTTGTAGAATTAACTCTAGTTCAATATGGAATGATATTTTAAAAGAAAAAGAACAATAGAGATAAAAACTATGGAATCATCATTTTTAAATAAGAAAAGTATCGACGATTCAAATTATGATAGGTCGCATATAGAAATCTTAAAGGACAATTATAGTTTCTCAAATCAGTTAACATATGAATTAATGGATATTGTTTTACATTTTTTTATAAAAAATTTCGACTGCATTGATATTAAATAGTGCACCGCTATATAAAATTCCTAGATCCGCCAGTACAAATAAGTATATGTTAAGTTCTAGGTGTTTTTAGTATCCTTTTTTGGAGTGTTGATTTCATCTAGGTGGCATCCTCACTTGTTTTTGCTAAGGGCCATTGCGGGTGGGGGTGTGACAAAATATATTGAATCTTGATAAATTGATTGATGAATGTTTGGTTAGTTTAATTCTAGAATGATGTTTCAACTCATATGCATTGATCTTAGAGTTTTTGGCCAATTCTTTTAGAATCTTTGAATTCTAGAGATGCTTAACATGTCTATATGTTGATCTCACAAGAGGAAGAATTAAAGTGATATAATATTCTCATAACATTGCACGATTAGTTAATTTCAAGAACCTTGGGATTAATATATCTAAGCTTTCCAAATTTATTAATTTCAACTTAATCAATATCCTTTACTTAATGCAATTATTTAATTCATATGATCGCTAAAAACCCAATCAAATTAAGCAAGTAAAATTGATTAAGAAATTAATCATTAATCAAGGTATGCGATTCTATACGATTAGGTTGCATAGGCTAAGAAAATAACTAGCAAGCATTTGATTTCTTTGGGTAACCAAAAAAAAGCAAAATGATTCCTAAAATCTAGACTGGACCCATTTTAATTGTTTTTTAAATTTCATGTTCTTGAAATTTCTTTGCAAATACACACAACCCCCCCCCCCCCCCTTTGAATTCTACAATTAACTAAATATCTAGAGATTCCCTACCATGTACTTGCACTAATACGACGTTGTGGAGTTAGTAGTAAGTCAATGAAAATGTAAATACATTTGCTTAGTGAAGAGTTCGTAAGAGCCGATTCCAAATTCGAATAGTCGGTAGCACGATGGACGTTTCTCCCAACCTCCACCTTGTTTCTTGAGAAAATGGTTTTAGAGAAAAATATCTTTACAAACATTAAAACATTTGAAAATATGTTTTGGAAAATAAAGTTTGTCGTAAAGCTAGAAAACAATAGAGAAGAATGATAGTTTAATAGCTTACAACTCTGGACATGAGAGTAGGAGAAAACCAAGGAGTGAGTTGTATTCATTACCAGGTCATAAATCAACCACTTGCAAGTCGACAAGAATCCGGGTCATTTCAATAAATCGGACATAAAAATCAATAGAAATTAAATATGATGAGGATAGCCTTATACTTTATCCCACATTCATTCATGTTAAGCAAAAATTCTAGGGGATAACACAATTATAGGTAGGGAAGTTAGCGCCAAGGCTTGTGTTAGAAGTGTGTGGTTTTGCATTATTGAGTGCAACTGGTGTAATAGTTGCCTCGCTGAGGGAGGATGTGGTTGATTTACACTTTTTTTTTCAACTTTTCATTAAATAATCTTTACACTTATTTAAATTAAATTATTTTAAAATGAGGCACTTAATATTGTTTATAATCTAGATTTTATGTCTATTATTACAATTCAAAAGTAACATTATTAATAAAATTTAAAGATATTAATTTAAAATATCAATTTATAAACCCAACAATTTAAGGAGGGGTATAAATTTTGTAGGATCGGTATGGCAACCCTAGAGGGGGGTGAATAGGGTTTTTACAAATTAATGAAATTTTTTAACTAAATGATCTCAATTAAACAAATTAATTACTTTTTGCTAATAAGTGATTTAAACAAGAAATTCATACAAATGCATTCATATCAAAATGACCTATAGAGTGACATACACAAATTCAAGTATAAATTTTAGCAATTAATTTTATGCAATAAACTATATTAACAAATCAATAGCAAAACTAAATAGGAGAGGGATAGAGAAATTAACACCGGTAGCTTTATAGTAGTTCGGCACAACCGGCCTACTAAAACTTCGAACTGACTCTTTCCACAAATTAAAGACAACCGCTACACCACTCTTTTTACGGGTTCAAGAGCAAACTCAATCGTTTACCCGGATCACGATCAAACCATTACAAACGACTCTTTTTATGAATTAAGAGCAACCCTTTTAGAAATGGATTTTGGAATGAAGAACAAGACAAGAAAAACTCTCTCAAAGAGTAGATTTACAAAATTGTATGTAACATCCCAAAATTTTTCTTTAAGGTAATTTGTAATTTTTATTATTAATTATCTTTTTAATTGTTGCTAGATTTGTAATTTATTTGGGATGTTTATTTTGGGTTACTTTTGAAAAGAATTAAAAATGGTATAATTAATTCTTATATTAATTATATTATTATTAGTGTTTTATTTAATGCACATTGGGATTAGGGCAACCCATCTTCCCCAATCTTCCTCCTCTTGTAAAAGAAAAACCCTAATTTTAAAACCCTAGCCGCCGCCATCCAGCCGCTCGTCCACCGTCGCTCGCAACCGCACCTCGTCGTCGAGCCGAAGGAGTCGCTCGCGCCGTCTGCGCATCGAATACGCGAGCCGTCGCCATCAGCCGCTCCTCAGCGCTCAGCCACGTCTGTCTGCGAAGTCGCCCCATGCCACCGCGCCGCACGCGTCGTCCATCTTCATCCGACCCCATCGCTGCGCCCGCCCAGATCTGCAAGCCACGCCCCCTGTTTGCACCGCGCCCGAGCCAACCACGACGCTGCAAGCCGCAAACGTCGACGCAACCCCAAGTCTCGCGCCACCTTGGACCCGTAAGTGCCAGATCTGTTACTTCCGAGCGGAGCCGCCAAGCCGAGCCGCCGAGTGGAGCCGCCAAGCCGCCAAGTCGAGCTGCTGAGCCGAGTTGTGTTCTGTCACTTCCTGTCTCTGTTGCCATTGCTCGTTGTTAGTTTGTTGGTGAGTTTGGATTTGGTTTCTGAAGGGTTAGATTTAATATTTCTTTTAGAGAAGGTTTATTAATTGATGTTCGTATGTTTAAGGTCGATTGAAGGCTAGTTCGAGTAAAGAAAACTCTAAAACTTGAGGTAAGGATTACTTCTACCGAATCTACGCTTTTGGCGTATAAGGTGTTAAGATGGTTTATGTGCCTGATTTAGGAGTTGACCTCGGGGTATCTGGCTTATAAATCTGTTGGATTATGCTTTTTGCTTTACCGTTTACCTGGGTTATCTGCTGCTTGTGGTATGTTTGAATTATTATGATCATAATGCTTGTGTTGAATGTTTAATTGGATACGGTTTCAGTTAACTCACTTAATGAGTTTGTACTTGGTGGGAAACGATAGGTCAATTTTCAAGTCGTACGGCTGACTTGATTCTAACTAGCCAGTGACCAGCCTGTGTGGCAACCGTCGACTAGCCTGTGTGGCGTATAATCGACCAGCCTGTGTGGCACCCGTCACTGAAGGTCGTGAAGGGGGTCTGTACGAGGCCTGTTCCGACGTTCGTTCTGAGGGCAAGCCTGTGTGACGTTTTGCTGTCACAAGGTCGTGAAGGGGGTCTGTACGAGGCCTGTTCCGACATATTTGTCAATACTCAACCACCCGACTGTGTGTCGTAAAGTACAAGCCATTAGGAAAAGTTAACAGTCACCCAGTGGAGTCTGCAGTGGTTTTCCTTACTGGCTATTTTTATACTCATTCCTTTCCATGTTTTATTTCAGGCAAAGGTAAGAATGGACCGGCGAGGGGCAAGTAAATCCAGTGACCATATCAGGAGGGATCAGGAGACCTATTTTGCTTCCGCTTACGGTTTTTGGGCATTTGTTTTCTTTATGATTTTACTGTTGTTGGTTTTCCTTTATTTGTAACGATTTTGGTTAGAAAACTATTTTTTTTTTGGGATCTCGTCTAGGTTCTTTTCTTATCTTTTCCATTATATGTTTGATTAAACGTTTAAACCTTTTATTTGGATTTCATTTAAGTATTTATTTTGTTTTGTCTTCGTCTTTTAAAATGGATTTATTGATTTTTACTTAAGTAATGATCTTGGGTTAAGATTGAAAACCCGGGGCGTTACATTGTAGCACTCAACAAATCAATCCTCACAATACAATTTTTTCTCTCAAGAAGAAGATGAAAAGAACAAATATTGAACCTTGGAGAGAACACAAATGGAAGCTTTGTGAGTTATGAAAGATGTTTCAAATGTGTGTATATTAATTTGGAGAAGGTGTCATTAAATAGAGAAATGAGATGTTGGAATCTAAAATCAATTTGGTCCATTAGATCTTGTAAAAGAAAATCAAATGGTGGAGATTTAAATCAAACTAGCCGTTAGACACATAAAAAATAATAATATAAAAGTATATATCTTTATAAAATCATTGCTTTTAAAACCCAACAAAAATAAATCATTATTTTCAAAAACTAGCCGTTAGACACATAAGAATAATAATATAAAAATATATATCTTTATAAAATCATTTCTTTTTAAAAACCAACAAAAATAAATCATCATTTTCAAAAAACTAGCCGTTAGACACATAAGAATAATAATATTAAATTCATTTTCCTTTTCAATTCATTTTTTTAAAAACCAATCTAAATAATCAACCATGTGTTTCTCCTCCATAAGCTCCACATTTCACAATTTGATAATTTTGTCGCCACGTCACTACTTCGGGTATTTTTCCGTTACGCTTATTTCGACTATAACTCTTTTGTTTGAACTCCATTTTGTTGAATTCAAATTGCGTTGAATTCATAATTTAGAGCTCTACACAATAGACTCACCAAAACACTAGAATTGTTAATAAATAAAATCATGTTTGTTATCATCAACACATTGATTAATTAATTAATTAAAATTAATTAATTTGAGATTAAGGGCCAAAAAGCCAACAAATTTAACCCTAAACTGTTTAGTATTTGGTAGTTGTATTAATTTACACATTTTATTATTATTATTTTTAGTACAACAATTTAAGATAGGGGGATCCGAACCAAAGGTCTTGTGGTTACTAGTAAGTTCAAATGTTAGTTGAACTAAGTTGTATTTGTTTGCAATTTACACATTTTATTATGTTCCACTTGGAGAATGTGAAACTTATAATTATATCAATTAAACATTAAAACTTACATAAATGAATCTATTAAGATTTTTAGACCAAATTTCTTTTGAAGATCGTAGATACGTTTATTCTAATTGTCCATTTTAAAAATTGGCATTTGAAGAAGTTAATATAAATTGGAAAATAATGCATAGATGAATGTTAAACGTAATCATAATAAATAGTCTAAATTAATTTAATTATGAGAGTTTAGGAATTTAATTGACTCAATTATATGTTTCACATAATATTGATCAAATTAAATTTTGGAAAAGGTGTAAGTTGATACACTTAAGAAATTCAATGTTTAAATTGAAACAATTTATTAGTTCAAGATTTCAATTGATGAACTCTCAAAGTTTAGGAGTATATAATTTGATATTTGCCCTATTAACATAATATAACACTTGTTGATGTTAAAATTTGGATAGGAAAATGCAACTAACCTTCACATTTTGTAATCTTGGAAAGAAAGGACATTTAAGAAAAAGTGGTTTGATGTCAAAATCAGACGTAAAAAACTGTATGATAGAGAAGAAATTAAAATTTTAACTTAGCTATAATTATGTATTTATAGAAAATTTGATCGATGATTTATCTTATTCTTATTAAAATTAGAATACAAGTTTTTCCTAATCCAAAACAAACTGTAGTTAAACGATTTGTTATCTTTTATCTCTTTTATAATTGTTGACTTATTTCATGAAGTACAAATTCAACCATGACAATACTGCTCACAATATTATGAAGAAAAAGCATGAATTAAAATTTCTCCTCCCAATATTTTACATAGCATATAGTTAGATTTTGTGACCTTTGTGGTTTCTTCTCATTTTTTAAGTCATAAAATTCAAAGGGGAAATTTCTCCTCCCAACTAACCATCCCATGTTTTTAATAAGAAACTAACCCACAAAAATAGAAATTCATTGCAATTATAGAAGGGGAAATTTTCTCGTTAAGTTACCGAACTAACAGATGGAGTATTTGCTGGTGTATAATTAAGGAAATTAATTTAGATAATAAAAAAATTGAAGGATAAAAGGTACCTTCGGTCACTGAGATTAGAGTATCTATTTGGTCCTTAAAATTTCAAAATGAATACTTTAGTCTCGAGATTTGTATAACACTTTTAAATGGTCTTTAAACTAGTTTGATCATTAGTTGAGTAATGGTTAATGTAAAGACACGTTGTCACATTTTAAATGAGGTAACCTCAAACTAATTCAACAACCAAAATTTTGTTTAACTTTCTTCTATTTGTTTAGATCTTATCTCTTTTTAAAAATACATTACAGTGATTTTATCTACATCTATACCATATATAAGTCTATATCATACATAAGCTATATCTATACCAGATATAAAAGAGACAAAATGAAGAGAACCATGTGTCCCTCATTTGTTACATTCTCATTTTGTCCCTCATTTTTATCTACTAGTTGGGAGACTCATGTGATGCACGAGGCTTAAATTTTTTTCGACATAAGTTTATATATTAAAATTTAAATGACGATTTAAACCTAGCTAGCAGCCCAATTCAAAATGAAAGATTTAGAAGAGACTCAACTTGTACTTGGGATCCAAATCATTAGAGATCGCAAGAAGAAAACGCTAGCATTGTCTGAAGCAACCTATATCGACAAAATATTGGTTCGATATTCGATGCAAAACTCTAAGAAGAATTTATTGTCTTTCAAGCACGGGGTTCACTTGTATAAGGAACAATGTCCTAAGGCACCTCAAGAAGTTGAGGATATGAGACGTATTCCCTATGCCTCATTTGTGGGCAACTTAATGTATGCTATGCTCTGCACTAGGCCAAACATTTGTTATGTAGTGGGAATAGTTAGTAGGTACCAATCAAATCCAGGGTTAGACCACTGGACGACGGTTAAAATTATCCTCAAACATCTTAGGAGAACGAGAGACTACATGCTTGTGTATGGTTCTAAGGATTTGATCCTTACAGAATACACTGACTTCGATTTTTAAACTGACAAAGATTCTAGGAAATCTATGTCAAGATCAATGTTCACCCTGAACAGGCGATCTGTAGTGTGGCGTAGCATCAAATTTAATGGAAGACTTATAGGACCATTCGCAATGGAAGGCTTATAGGACCATTCTCAAATTTAATTTGGAAAAATTTAAAATACTATTACATTGACAAAATAGAAAAACAAATTATTGTAAATTGAAAAGTTAAGCATGCTTTTCTAATAAATTACAGAGAAAGAAAGCTTACCCTCGTTGTAGTCTCTATATCTACAAAACACCAAAATTACATGCCACAACCACTTGGATCATTTTCCATCCTCTAAGTAATTGATGTTTGACTTGTGGGACCAAATTGTGATTTACTTTTGGGAATTCTGGAGAGACATTTAGAGAGAAAGAGAGAGCTTTTTTTCTATAGACTTTCTGCAATTCAGACGCAAACGCATTCACAGAACTGTTCTGCTCTTCCCTTCTTTAGGATGTAGAAGGGGAGGTTAGAGAAAGTTTGGAAAAACGTGGGAGCATTCCACGTTTCTAAAAAAATAACTTCCGTAAGGGAGTTATTTAATTTAATTTTAATTAAAATTAAAAATTAATTAATTAATTAAATTAAAATTTAATTTAATCAAATTTAATCAATATTTCATTTAAATCATATTTAAATGAATATCTCTCACATAACCTATAGTTTTAATTTAATTAAAT
>JBBPDJ010036750.1:0-14267 GCA_037974625.1 Cucumis cinereus | reverse complement strand
AAATCATTAGTACCACAACTTGAGTTTGTTATCATCAAAATATTTGGTTTGATTGACGCCCTAAAGCTAACAATATGAAAGTCCCAAAAGGAAAAATACCTGAAACATATAAATCATGTTCCCGAAAATTATATTCAATAAAGTTATAGATGTCACTATATGGATTAAAATAATCAGGACAAATGTAGTATAATCGCCTCAATAGATATTTGTTGAAAGAAGAATATTAAAATAATCCAATATATCCGTGTGTTTTTATAAAGAAATCATAGTCAGAAATTATTATTATAACTGTATATGTTAATGATTTAAATATAATTGGAACTCCGAGCTTCAAAGACTATAGAATATCTTAAGAAAGAATTTGAGATGAAAGATCTTGGAAAAAAAAAAATTTCCTTGGCTTACAAATTAAGAATTTAACAGGTGGAATATTTGTTCATAAGTCAACTTATACAGGAAAAATTTTTAAAAAAATTCATATGGATAAATCACATCCATTAAACATTCCAATGCAAGTTCGTTCACTAAATATGAAGAAAGATATATTTTGACCTCAAGATGATAATGGAGATCTTCTTGATCCATATCTTAGTGCAATAGGTGCACTTATGTATCTTGCTAAGAATTGAAGACCAGATATTGCATTTTCTGTAAATTTATTAGCTAGATACAGTTCCACTCCAACAAAAAGATATTGGAATGAAATTAATCGTATACTTCGTTATCTCCAAGGAACGATTGATATGAGTTTGTTTTATTCAAATAAATCAAATTTTGACTTAATTGGTTTTGCAGATTCTGGATATTTAACTGATCCACATAAAGCTAGATTTCAAACAGGTTATCTATTCGCAGTGGACAAACTGCTATATCATGGCGATCAATGAACCTGACCATAACAGTCACTTCCTCAAATCATGCTGAAATACTTGCAATGCACGAGGAAAGTCGAGAAATGACTAAAGACATCTTCCAAGGACTGAGATTAATGACTCAGCACATTTGTGAAACCATGGCTTGTCTTCTAGTGAAAATCTTCCAAGGACACTATACGAAGACAACACAACATGTATAGTTCAAATCAAAGGAGGTCATATTAAATGCGATATAATAAATTATTTTTCGTTAAAGCTTTTCTACTTGATCTTCAAGAAAATGGTAACATCACAGTACAACAAGTTTGTTTAAAGGATAATCTGACAGACTTATTTATAAAATCATTACCTACCGCAACCTTTGAAAAATTGGTGCACAATATTGGATGCGACTACTCATAAATCTCATGTAATATTTTCATCAGAGTAAAGAAATTATTTTTTTAAGTGTATAAATTATATGAAATATGTACTCTTTTTCCTTTACTAGAATTGTTTTTCCATTGGATTTTTTCCTAGTAACGTTTTAACGAGGCATAGTCCATATACGTAATGGACATCTGAGGGGCAGTATTATAAATATTATATTGATAGATGCCCCATTATTATATATGCTTAGTATCCAATGCCACATGACATTTTTCCATTAATATACATGTCAAATTGCCTATAAATAGTGGCATTTTGTGGACTTTTTTAGTTACACACACATTGGTATAATTCCAAACAAATTGGAGAAAAGTGAACAAATTAGTACAAGAATTGTATATCTTCATACTTTTCTATTTTTGTTATTTTGTTATTTTTTTATTTGTTATTATATTTTAGTATTATATTTTCTCAATATTCGTGTTCCCGTTATGCCTCAATTTTACAACAATGATGATTTTGTGTGGATATATTGATTGTTGAGAAAAGTATGTTTTAGAATATATATATATATTTGCTATTTAGAAAAGTATTATTGTTATTTATTTATATAATGGATATTAGAGTTTATGGGAAATGTGAAAGTAAAAAAAAAAAAATTAAAAGTTTTTTATGTTTTCCCTTCCCCTTAACAATTGCTGTCAACCCCCCCCCACCATATTTTCGTTCATGTCGTCGGCCACGATCCTTTGTTCTTTCAAGATAGTCGTCGATGCTACCAAGCCAACATCGTTAGTCGTGTCGCACGTCTCCTCCTCGTTGTATGGCGTCTGTGTAGCGCCTTCTGTCCATCGATCGTGACGCACCGCCGCTGTCGCTACCAAACCCCGATTTCCCTTGGATTTTTGTTTTGTGCTGCTGCCGCTCACCAGATCTATTAAGTTTCGTTTTGTGCCGCTGCCGCTCACCAAATCTATTAAGTGGAGAGTGTTTTGAAAAGTTTTTTGGTATTTTGTTATGAGTTTTGAATACTCATTTAGAGTTAAATTAAGAATTATGTTCCGAATAAATGGGAAGTAGATTCTTTGTTGTTTGAAGGATTAATTTGGAAAATTTTGGAGGAGTTTGTGGATTGTCCAACGAGTTGGTTCAGGTTCGAACGAAGAGTGGTAAGAAATTAAAGAATTAAGGTTGGATTTTAATTGATGATTTTGATGTATACATTATTAATTAACAGGTGGAATATTTGTTCATAAGTCAACTTATACAGGAAAAATTTTTAAAAAAATTCATATGGATAAATCACATCCATTAAACATTCCAATGCAAGTTCGTTCACTAAATATGAAGAAAGATATATTTTGACCTCAAGATGATAATGGAGATCTTCTTGATCCATATCTTAGTGCAATAGGTGCACTTATGTATCTTGCTAAGAATTGAAGACCAGATATTGCATTTTCTGTAAATTTATTAGCTAGATACAGTTCCACTCCAACAAAAAGATATTGGAATGAAATTAATCGTATACTTCGTTATCTCCAAGGAACGATTGATATGAGTTTGTTTTATTCAAATAAATCAAATTTTGACTTAATTGGTTTTGCAGATTCTGGATATTTAACTGATCCACATAAAGCTAGATTTCAAACAGGTTATCTATTCGCAGTGGACAAACTGCTATATCATGGCGATCAATGAACCTGACCATAACAGTCACTTCCTCAAATCATGCTGAAATACTTGCAATGCACGAGGAAAGTCGAGAAATGACTAAAGACATCTTCCAAGGACTGAGATTAATGACTCAGCACATTTGTGAAACCATGGCTTGTCTTCTAGTGAAAATCTTCCAAGGACACTATACGAAGACAACACAACATGTATAGTTCAAATCAAAGGAGGTCATATTAAATGCGATATAATAAATTATTTTTCGTTAAAGCTTTTCTACTTGATCTTCAAGAAAATGGTAACATCACAGTACAACAAGTTTGTTTAAAGGATAATCTGACAGACTTATTTATAAAATCATTACCTACCGCAACCTTTGAAAAATTGGTGCACAATATTGGATGCGACTACTCATAAATCTCATGTAATATTTTCATCAGAGTAAAGAAATTATTTTTTTAAGTGTATAAATTATATGAAATATGTACTCTTTTTCCTTTACTAGAATTGTTTTTCCATTGGATTTTTTCCTAGTAACGTTTTAACGAGGCATAGTCCATATACGTAATGGACATCTGAGGGGCAGTATTATAAATATTATATTGATAGATGCCCCATTATTATATATGCTTAGTATCCAATGCCACATGACATTTTTCCATTAATATACATGTCAAATTGCCTATAAATAGTGGCATTTTGTGGACTTTTTTAGTTACACACACATTGGTATAATTCCAAACAAATTGGAGAAAAGTGAACAAATTAGTACAAGAATTGTATATCTTCATACTTTTCTATTTTTGTTATTTTGTTATTTTTTTATTTGTTATTATATTTTAGTATTATATTTTCTCAATATTCGTGTTCCCGTTATGCCTCAATTTTACAACAATGATGATTTTGTGTGGATATATTGATTGTTGAGAAAAGTATGTTTTAGAATATATATATATATTTGCTATTTAGAAAAGTATTATTGTTATTTATTTATATAATGGATATTAGAGTTTATGGGAAATGTGAAAGTAAAAAAAAAAAAATTAAAAGTTTTTTATGTTTTCCCTTCCCCTTAACAATTGCTGTCAACCCCCCCCCACCATATTTTCGTTCATGTCGTCGGCCACGATCCTTTGTTCTTTCAAGATAGTCGTCGATGCTACCAAGCCAACATCGTTAGTCGTGTCGCACGTCTCCTCCTCGTTGTATGGCGTCTGTGTAGCGCCTTCTGTCCATCGATCGTGACGCACCGCCGCTGTCGCTACCAAACCCCGATTTCCCTTGGATTTTTGTTTTGTGCTGCTGCCGCTCACCAGATCTATTAAGTTTCGTTTTGTGCCGCTGCCGCTCACCAAATCTATTAAGTGGAGAGTGTTTTGAAAAGTTTTTTGGTATTTTGTTATGAGTTTTGAATACTCATTTAGAGTTAAATTAAGAATTATGTTCCGAATAAATGGGAAGTAGATTCTTTGTTGTTTGAAGGATTAATTTGGAAAATTTTGGAGGAGTTTGTGGATTGTCCAACGAGTTGGTTCAGGTTCGAACGAAGAGTGGTAAGAAATTAAAGAATTAAGGTTGGATTTTAATTGATGATTTTGATGTATACATTATTAATTAAATGCGTTATGTTTCGGGTTGATTTGAGAATTAAATTTCAAGCTAATGATTAATCTTTAATCTAGGTAGTGGATTTACTACTGGATCCTCGATATAAGTAAGGTTGATTATGTAGAGAGTTGGATTAGTACGCTTTGACACTATGACTATTTTAAAATGTGGTTTATTACGAAAATTCTTGAGCATGATGATTATATACCTAGAATTAGAGAATTGATTTAATTTTAAATGTTATGTTTATGACTGAAGTAGACTGAGATTGATCAATAGATTGTTTTGGACTGATAGTCATTGTTAACTTTGGCTATTAGTTAGTATACCCAGGGTGTACGATGCCCCTGTGGGATCACCACTTGTGACTGTTGACTGTATTGGCTGATAAGTATACCCTCGAGTTCACTTTTAGGATTGATGTGTGCTTTTATGGGATCGGTAGACTATTATGACATATGATGTATACTTTAATTAATTTGAAGTTAATGGTTCACCTAGTGGGACCGGTCCTGGGTCCCTTATTGTATATTTTATATACTCACCATTTCCATGCTTATTTTCTTCTAAGCGAAAGTAAAGGAAAGACGACAAGTGACAAGGACCCGTGACTGTGCTATTGGGACTAGTTATGATTAATGCTTCCACTATATATTTTGATTCGATGATATTATAACGATATGACTATTGATCGTTAGTTTTTATTTTAAATTGAAGAATTCATTTATGTTTTATTTCGAACCCGTTTAAATTTATTTTGTTATTATTTTATCTATTTATTTGAACTCTTGATTTTCTACATGTTGTTGTTTTTATATTTTATTTATTTTCTTAATAAATAAAATGGCCTATGTTTTGCATAGTTTTGGGTTTTGAAATTTTATTTTATTTAAGTGATGACCTCGGCTAAAGTTGAAAAGTTGGGTCGTTACACCAAAAGTTAAACGGGATCCATATTATTTTTTAAGAAAACCAGAAAATATCCAAAATATGACGTCTTGATGAAACAGAACACATGTTACCTCAAAAGAAGCTTTAGACATCAAATCCTTAAAACAACAAAACAAAATAAAGTTTGTAAGCGAAGGTCAATAAAATGTGCTTCATGATTTCCTAAACTCCCATGGTCACTTAGAAAATCTCCCATCAACCTCGCCTTGCACGCCCTGGCCTTTACCTAAAAAAAAATTCACGGAAAGATTGAGTATTTAAAATACAGAATAATTAAGTAACCTCATGTACCAATGTCGAGTTATGCAACACATACGTCATGGTTCATGCTTTTCTAGTGGGACCTATTCCTTTCATCTAGCAATAATTAATTTTCACCTTAAGGAATTACATGGGAAATCACTCCTTCTTTGTTCCTCTATTTCTCTTCTAATATAGAGATATTGTAGACATCTTCTAACAACCAAGCAAAACTAACTAAATTTTTGCTCCAAATCAGAGGGGTCAAGTCTTGCTTACAATATCTTGGGTTCCTCTTTTCCTTTCCCAATACAGAGATGCTACAAGCATTCTCAAGAGGCTGAGCTCAAGTAACTATATGTTGGCTTCAAATTAGTGGGATCGAGTCTTGACTACAATATCTCAAGTTTCTCTAGATTTATATCATTCTTTTTCTCAAATGGTAATTGCCATGAACTATGAAGCCAATAGATTTTAGGTGTGAAGAGGATCGGTATCATATATGTGGTAGATACGTGAAATTGAGTACTTAACTTTTTTTTTTACTTTCAGCTACGTGTATGTCCTTCCAAATACGTGAAGGGGATACAAAAATAAATTTGTTTTTAAATATATTTGAGATGTTTTTTTAGCCTAAAACTCATAGCTCACTTAATTTCATAAAAAAAATGAGACTTACTACCAAACCAAATAAAAATTAAATATACAAAAATATACACAGCATGAAAGAAAACTGTATCCTCAAATAATATTAACACATATTCTTTGTGTATCATCTTCAAGGTTTATCGGCAAATTCTTCTATAAATTAAATTCTTCTATAAATTCAACCTTTTCATTGTTGAATGATTAATTATCTTTATGTTCTTAATTTGATATGTTTATGCTTTTGTGGATTGCAATTAGTATCTTTATGTTATATTTATACATACATACATATACATACATACATATATATACATAGATACATGTATATATGCGCGCGTGCATATATATATATATAACGACGTAGCCTAAACGTATATGTATCTATTTTTTTTTTCAAAAATTGACGAATCAGTGTATACTATGGTATTCATATCACGTATCCATATCCGTGTCTGTAAGCCATGAACATGGTCCTTAGTTTTCATGAAACATACAAAGCATGACGTCCCACAATCATTTTCATGCTAATGGCTTAGGTTGAAGCTGTTGACTTATGTAAAGGAGCGGTAGCAGCTCATTGAGTTCGACATCTGAAGAAATGCATAATAGAGAGATGAAGAATCTAAAAGCCAACATCAGATAGTCACAATCAAAAATTAAGAAACTTGAAGATGAAGAAAGAATAATGAGTGAGGAGCATGCATGACAATTAGAAGAACAAACTTGAATGGCAAATAAGCATACAAGACAAATGAAATGAAAAAAAAATTGATTGAAGTAACGACATGATCACTGGAAGAACCATGAAAGTAGGTATGATTTCTTCAAAGTTCTAATTGCCTTGTTTGTTGCTATCCTGCAGCTAAGGTAGCACAGTAGTTGTCTCGTACTATTAGCATTATGATGACTCACTGTGTCTATCATGTAGTTATGGTACCCTTGCATTGGGCTTATTATGTGTTTGGTTGAATTTTTTGCTTATCTTTTTACGAGGGGTGGGTTTAACTTTATCTAACATGTTTTGGAGAGTTGAATGGAGTTTTCGTTTGTTTAGTTGGAAACATAAATGTTTGAATGTTGTGAGGGGTAGGTTGAGCTTAATGTTACTTTTTTTAAAAAAAAGTTTGTTTGAGTTTTATGTGTGTTTGGTTGAACTTAGTGTATAGCCTTTTTTTTAAGCCTTGATTTGGGGTGCTTGTGTGGTTGACTGAACCTTATGATGATTAAGTGTTGTGAGGGGTGGGTTGAGCTTTGTCTAACTAGTTTTGGAGCCTTTATGGGGTTATTGTGTGTTTTGTTGAAGTTTTTGTTTTGTTTTTTTTTTTTTTTTTTTGTGGGGGTGTGTACTACCTGTAACATCCAAAATTTTTGAGATAATTTTAGTTTAATTATCTTAAACTAACTAAGTAAATGTTGGATTGTATTAGTTAAGGATGTTAAGTATTTAATTTGGATTTAGAATAATATTTGTTTTGGTGCGTGCTCCAGTCCATGTACACCGCACCGCGCCGCTGCGAACCCGAGCCGCTCCCTCAGCCTAGATTCAAGCTGACGTCGACCCGAGCCGCGTCGATCTATTTCTTTATCGCGCTGCCGCTTGTTCGAGCATTCGACGTGCCTCCACGCCAGGCTGCCAGCCTTGTCCACATCACGTCACTACAGGTCTCCTCTAAGTCGCTGACGCCGCTGCTGCCTCATGTTTTTGGTGGGTAAGTTTTGGAGTTTTCTATGGGTTTGGTTTACAAACTAAAGAATAAATTGTGGAATTTATTTGTGGTGATTGTGTGAAGGTTGAATTGAAGTTTTTGGTTGGATTTGTTCCGGTTGGTTTTCGCTGCCAAGTTGAGCGAGAGTTCGAAACCATTGGTTTGTTGGAAGGACTTTCGTGTCAAAGTTCTACCGTTGATCGAGGTAAGGGACTTACTACTGGTTCTTTGACTACGGATATTTATGTGACAGTAAAAAAGTATGTATGTGACATCTGAGTTGCTGGATTATGTGGTAAGATGAATCAACTGATTAGGTGACGAGTTTAACTTATTTTAAATGATTATTTTTATGGAGAATTGTTAATTATAATTGGATGTGTAAGGGATACTTCTACTGAGTCCACGCCTTAGGTGCATAAGGTGTGAGAGATGAACTGACTCGTTCGTGTGATCTTGTGGTTGATTTAGTAGTAGCATTGTCGAACTGTGCTCTTTATGCGAAGACTGATGATTACTAGGTTGATCTTTACTATTATGTTTTATTGGTTATCATGGAAAGACTTAGGACATAATATTTAGTAGTATAGTTGAAATGTCAGGGTGTTATTAATTGCACTATTTGTTGGTTTTGGCACATTATTTGAGGTTAATTGGTGAAATGCTGAAACTGGATTTCTGTATTACTTATTATGTTTTACTTGTTGATGTGGAAACAGTAGGGCTTGGCATGTGTAGTGGTGTGGAAATTACTGCTAGTATGTTGTGATCTTTGTGAGTTTGGATTGTGATGTCTGTTAGCTCTGATTATTGACCATATTGTACTCCGTATGTGGGATGGTTGTTACTCTGTAGCATACGCGCCGACGATACACTAGGCTGTTTTGGCATGTGTTTCCACAGATTTACTAGGATGATCCTTGTGTATGGGCAGATATGGGCGTTGCTACCAAGTCCTTATACTATGAAACAGAGTATAGGTTTAATAGACAGTTAACCGTCATCTAGTGAGTAGTCAACTTAATGAATTATTTAACTGTTAGTGGTGATTGGTGAGTTAACTAAATGGTTTAGTTAATTGCTTGTGATGGTTATGTATTGAGTTAATCGAATGGACTAACTTCTGAGTTAGCTGTTGGTGATGTGTTAGCTATATTGAGATGAACTGAATGGTCTGTTAGGACAGACTGTTATGAAAAAAATCAATGAGGTTGTATGGCGATAATGTCTTTATGGTTTGCGATGAAAAAACCGTAAAATAGGATAAAGGTGTGAGGTGATTGTAATTATCATTGTGGAATTAAACTTGATATGTGTGCATATGAATGTTTTGGACTAGGATTTCATGTTTTGGGACTATGGTTTCTGCTGACTTTACCTATTAGCCATGTTGTATCTCCGTATGTGGGACGGGTTCACTATTGTGTGGCATGTGTCCCGACGATACACTAGTTTGTTTTTGCATGTGTTCTCATAAATTTACTAGGACGATCCTGACATTTGGGTTGTATGGGTGTTCCTACCAAATCATTAGACTGTGTGGCATGGAGTACAAGTTAATAGAAAGTTAACAGTTTACCTAATGGGTCCATTAGTGGGTCCCTTATTGGGTATTTTTATACTCACCCTTTTCAAGTTTATTTTTCAGTAAGTATAAAGAAATCGGCAAAGGACAGAAAGGACTAGTGACCATACCATCGGAGACTATATTGACTAATGCTTCCGCTGCAGTCTTCATGATTTTAGGTTTTTCTTCACTTTTGATAATTGCATGTTTTATTTAAGTCCCGAACATCAGAAGTTTTACATTGTTTTATTGATTTATTCATTTGGTTTTCTGCATAAAGTCGTTTTGGATGTTTCTTTTTTAATTTCTTTAATAAAATGATTTGAAATTTTTAAGAGCTTGATTTTAAATTCTTGTTTTTATAACAGTAACGACCTCCATTTTGGGTTGAAAATTCGGGCGTTACACTACACTAGCTTTACTATCTCTCTACGTTAGTAGTATTGTTGAAGTTTGTTGTTAAGATTGTTTAATTGTTCGAAACGAGAATTAGTTAAGTGTTTAAGAAGGAAAAAATAGCTAAGTATGATAGCTGAGTGATGTAATGTATAGCTTAAGTAAGGTTTAATTAAGATGCTAAGTATGGAGCCTTAATATCATGGACATGAGGGAGGCGGCCAATACTATGTGTAGGCAATGACCATGAATAGTGTTGTTAGGCGGCCAAGAACAGAAGTAAAGAAAATGGCTAAAGTGTTGCCTTGGTGTTTAGATGGAAGTATGCCATGTGACTAAGTATTGTGAAGGTGAGCAATGGTATTAGGCGATCAAGTGAAATCTAAGGCCAAGCCAAGAAAATAACACCTAAGGTGGGCACTTCCTAAAGAACAATGGAAGATTAGTGTCACCTAGGCGGCCAAAAGGTATGAGTTGGGCGGCAAGATGAGGTCACTCGAGAATTGTGTGGGCGGCCAAGTGTGAGGGAAAGATGCAGCGAGAAAGGCACACTTGAGTAAGCAAGGCGACATGAAAGAAGAGTAGTTAGGCATTGTGAGAAGACTGTGAGTTAGGACAAGGCTAGGCGGCAAGTTTATGCGAGTAAAGGTCATGTGACATACTTAAAATTGACTTAGGCAAGCAAAGTAAACATGTTATGTAATAGCCGACTTTTTATTTAAGATGTTTGTTGTAATAAATATTAATAAAACAGTGGAAGGACATTTTAGTAATTTTTTATCATGGCATTTGAGTAATTTTGTTTAAGAAATGACAAACAGTTAATTTTGTAGTTTTGTTTTAAAACAATATTTTATAAAAGAAAAAGAATGAAAAAGAAAAAAGGAAATTTATTATTATTATTATTATTACTGAGAAAGTGGCTTAAAAGGTGTGCCGTGAAGATAAGAATGGAAGAGAAAATGGAAAATTTATTAACTTTATTCTCCAATTGGATGAAATTCGGTTGAGATTTCTTTAAATCAAGCTGCTGCTGGTCAATTGAAGAAGTACAAAACAAAATTTAAGAGGAAATTGAAGAAAAGAAGGAACTCGAGAGAAAAGAGGAAAAAAAAATTCTGGTTAAAATTTAAGTTGAGCACAATGAGAAGAAGTGTGAAATTGAGCTCAAATCTTGATCAATTTGAGTGAAATTTGTGTCTAAATTGCTTAGAAAAGAGAGAACAAGCTGGTGGACAACTCAATTTGAAGAAATTTGGCCGAAAAATCAAGGAAAACTGTGAAAAACACCGTCTGGTAGCTGGAAAAACAGTGAAAAAAAATAGTCCGCAAATTTGAGAAATTGAAGTGCTTAGAGGCTAAATTAGAGCTTCAAATTTTGAGATAAGCTAATTTAGAAGCTCATTGATAGTTTTGTAAAAGGAATTTGATTAATTTTAACCGTAGAAGGAGAACTTGCAGTTGGATTTTTATTGTTCAAGCTTAAAGTTGGAGGTTGAAGATGAAGTTTTAATTTTTTACCGTCATTAAATGTCCGTCATAAAAAGGCTGTCGTTATTTGTGCGTCATAGAAGCTTAAAAGACAGAATGCATAATTACCTTAGCCCGATCAATATGTAGTTTGATAAATGTCCATCTTACTCTTCTTTAAGAAGCTAATAAGGAAAAAAATTAAAAATTAAAGAAAATTCATATTTTCTTGAGAACCGAATCGATTAATTTAATGCATGGGTTTTGGATAATTTTGCAGGATAATTAACTAACGGTAAAATTTACGAACCAAGGACGGTCCGACAAGTTTGTAAGTGATTTATTATTTTAATAATATAATATTATTCTATTATTATTTAAATAATACCGAGATGGCACGCTTTACGAGAAATTGTGTTAAATTCAGAAAAATCATATTCTTCATGATTTTAAGCATATTTTCTTATGGTAAATTATTTGATTTATGATTCATACATTAAGTGGCTTTTCCGGATATTTGAATATTATATTATTATTTTTTACGTTTTACGAGGCAAGTGCCAAATTGAAATTTAAGCATGTTTATGAAACCTTTGATCCTAATTATGTTTATTAAGTATATTTTAGTGATTTCTATGCATTATCATCCATGTTCGACTACAAGGAGGGTTGAGACGGTTTAGACATTTTACGATATTTTAGTAAATTTTCAGATATCATGATTTACCATGTTTTAAAGAGATTCTCAGCATGTTTTCAGTATTAAGATATTCATGATGAATTGATGAACTATTTGAGATGATTTATATGATATTTACACGTTTTACGAGATATTTTTATTTCGAGCATGTGTATCCATGATTAAGCTTGAGGCTACTATACTAAGTGTGCACACTAGGGTATGGGTTGTCATGAGTGTTGGATTCGCCCAACCATGGCAAAGACGTTGTGGACGGTGGCTCCGCTACTTCGTACATGTGCGCTGTCATGGTGTTGAGATTACTCCACCATGGCAAAGACGTTGCAGGTGTTTGCCTCACTGTAACGTAGTTTCGCTGTCGTTCGAGCTGGATTCGTCCCACTACGACAAAGACGTTATAGATGCTCGCTCCACTATAACGTAGGATACTTTCGTGTGTATTGAGCTAGCTCTACCACGACGAAGACACTGTTGGTTCTGATCTCACCACTGCGTAGTTATAGTTGTCGTTAGTGTTGAGATTACTCCACTATATTGTTAGTGTCGAATTTTTCTCACTACTGTGTAGTTTAGTTGATACACATCGCTTTATCATGTTTTCAGAAATAGTGTTTCCTGAAAGAGTTTTCATGATTTAATGAAAGTTTACAGACATATTAATTTACTGAGTTTATGATGAGATTTTCCAGCATGATATATATGTATTTGCAAGTTTATAATACTTATGATTTCCAAGCTATGATATCTATGTATTTTTACGTATGCTGTTTATTAAACATCACCTACTGGGCATTAGCTCATTCCTTCAAACAAAATTTTGACTTTCAGGTAGAGATCGTGATCCCCAAAGCTGATCTACAGATGTCTGTCTGCTATACAGAGATTTTTGTTTTGTTGTACGTTTAGACTCTGATCATGCATGTTGTTTTTTGTTTGAAAAATGTTTAGACAGTGAGCTGAGTGTATAAGACAATTATGGGTTTTCACATTTTGTAGTTGTGTTTTAGTTTTTCGCTGCATAAGATAGTTTCACTGCTATATTTTATTTGTTTATGATGAGTAGATAGTCAGTAATTAGATGGTCAGTGAGAATCGTTAAGGTAGAAACGAGACTTACTGGCTTCACGTCGTTTTCTAGGCTAAGATTAGAAAGTCTGGCAGGGGGTGTGACAACTTGGTATCAGAGCAAGAGTTTAGGAAACTAGGATGTTCAAAAAGAGTAAAGAGAGAATTTAAGAGTCTAGTAACTTGCATGTAAGTAAAAGGTAAGAATAACATGTCTAATAAGTTGATATGTTACAGGAGTCATGCCTCCTAAAAAAGAAAGCAGACAGTGTAAGCAGGAAGCGGAAGGGATACGTGATCCTACCCGAGTTTCGTTTGAAGGAGAATTTAGTACCCCTAGAGAACAAACAGAGTTTGAAAGTATAATGTTTACTAGATTTGCGCATCAGTTAGCGGAAACACTTGGATCAATGTCCTGATGGGATAAAAACTCATTGTAGTGGAAGAAATACAGAATAATTCTCAATTTTATTTTGAAAAATCAAAATACCATACATTGGAAAAAAATGTTGAAACTATTTACTGAAATAAATAGGCTAAGCATGCTTTTTAGATAAAATTATAGAGGAAAAAATCAACTTACTTTAGGTGCAGTCTCAGAAATCTACAAAACTCCAAATTGTAGCCACACCAATTAGAACCTCTCCTATCCTCTGAGTGGTTGAGGTTTTGGTTTGTGGGAACCAATTTGGATTTTTCTGTGGGAATTTTTTTAGAAAAATAAAAGAAGAGAGGTTTTTTTTTTCTTTTTCTGCAGACTCTCTGCAAATTCGAGGTTACCCTTTTTACACAGAACGCTCTTCCCCTTCTTCAGATGAAGAAGGGGAGGTTAGAGAGAAACTGGAAAAACGTGAGAGCATCCCACGTTTTCCAAAAAATAACTTCCAATGGCAGTTATTTAATTTAAATTTAACTTTAATTAAACTAAAATTAAATTAAATTAATTAATTAATTAACAAATTAATTAATTAAATTAAATTAAATTAATTAAATCA
>JBBPDJ010036749.1:0-14287 GCA_037974625.1 Cucumis cinereus | reverse complement strand
CACATATATTAAAAAAAAAATTGGAATTGACCGGGTTGGGCCGGGTCAACCCGGGTCTATTTTTCCTCAATCCAAGAACCGGTCCAAATTTTATTTTTTCAATTTTTTCAACCCAACCCAATCCAACATTTTTTTTTTAACCCAACCCAACTCTTACGGTTTGAGTTGGGTAAGCCGGATTCGTCGGATTGGAGGGTTTTTTGAACACCCCTAAAAATGGTAGTTATCCATAATTCTAAAGATTTTTAGTTTTTGTTATATTTCCATGTGCAATTTTAAAAGTTGCTATATGACTAAATTTTCCATTAAATGTGAAACTAGAACCTAATCTTAAAACTAAATCCAAAATTGGTAGGAAAAGGGCCTTGGGCCTTGGTGGTGAGTTATGCTCCATCCAAGTATAGAAAGAGCAATTGTGTGACAAGGCCCAATTGTTGTGCCTTGGCCTCGGAGGTCGAGACCGATGAATCCTTTATAATTAAGTGAGGCCAATTTGTAGTTGGGTTCTCTATTTTTTAACCTCTCTAATGGCTCATTTAGAGCTTGCACTATGCTTTTCAAATAGGTAAAGAAAACATAATTCTAATCTTAATATATAGGATTAGAAAGACTTGTGATAAAACTCTATTATAAATAGAGCATGATAGTCCAACATAAGGTAAGTTGGTCTTCCCTCGAAAACTATTTGCTTTAACCCTTGTGATGAGACCTGATTAAGCATTGATGTATCTTTGACAAATAGCCCAGTAGTGTGTTATTTTGATTGTTATGCAAGTAACATCTTCTCTAAATTAAAAATTTACAGTTGAAAATAGGTGAAGGTTAGGTGACTCTTGCCGTCCAAATTTTTCTTCCAACAAATTTATTTGTTTAGATGAAAAAATGGATTTTGAAATTTTATTTTTACCCAAATAATTTTTGGTTCCAAATTGGTCGCATTTATCATAATTTCAAACTTAAAAAAAATATATATGTTTTCGAATTTACTCACGATTTATGGAAAGGTAATCTTCTTTGATTATTTCTTAAAACTTAATCTCAAATATAAACTACCCAAACAAAGTAAAGAATAAGTTAAACCGAGCACAACTTATTTGACGATGAGTGTAACAGTAATCATGAGGGGGACAACAATAGGTGATGGGCAACAAACTAGATGCATCTTACATAGTTTAACAATGAATTGAATGAGCTTGTTGACTGCAAAAGTGATATAAATAAGATTGTTAAAAAAAAAGAGATGATAATTAGTAGGGTATAAAGTATAGGTAAAGGAGAACCAGAAATGAGTCCTGCAATGGTAGTCCTTAGGCATGTTGGTGGTTTACTTGGTCATGTAGATGATTTTAGCGGGTAAGACAAAGGAAGACAAAGAGTTTAATGGGTAAACCAGAAGGTTGAATTAGATGGCTGAGCAAGTGAAGTAGATTACTCATTAGTAGGTGATTGTGTAGTAGGTGAGATAAGAGGACTTAACATGTTAAATAGATTGGTTAGTGGTGAACAGAAAGTTGTTGCTAGGGATGTTCACTCAAACCGCAGAAACCAAACCCAAATTAATGCAATTCGATTCGGTTTAGTTTAATTCTAAAACAAAATTATGTTCTTCAGTTCGATTTCGAAATAGAAAATCGAAATAAAACTGAAATTATGTATTTTTATTTTTATATTGTTTAAATACTCACTTAGGGTTTTTTCTCTCTCATTCAACCCTATCCCTTTCAAGAGCCCCTAAGCGTCGCTTCCCTCTAGTCCCTCAAAAGTCAGAACTCTTCTTCATCTTCATCTTCTCTTCTTTACTACTCATTTTTTTTTTTAAATCTCAACCCATCCCTGTATGTATGCATGTTTGTCAGTATGTATATATGTATTTTTATTTATATATTGTTTAAATACTCACTTATGGTTTGTTTTCCTCTCAATCAACCCTATCCCTTTCAAGAGCCCCTCAAGTTCGCTCCCTTATAGTCCCTCAAAAGTCAGAACTCTTCTTTATCGTCATCTTCTCTTCTTTACTTCTCACTTTTTTTCCTTTAAATCTAAACCTATCCCTGTATATATGTATGTATGTACGTTTATTTTTATATTGTTTAAATACTCACTTAGGGATTAGGGTTTAAACCTATCCCTTTGTGTCGGCCAGATCTGTCTCTCACGCCGAGAGTCGCACGTCTGCCTCCCTGCAGCCTTCGCACCTCGCATCGTTGCCACTCCGGATCTGCTCAGATTTGTGCCCAAACGGCACCGCCGCACTGGATCCACGCCCAAACGACGCTGCCACTCCGAACTTTTTAGGCGTCACGTTGTTGATAAACTCCAGTCCGCAAGCCGACGTTCTGCGCCGCTGTCTTCACACTTCTATCTTTGACTCACATCGCACCAAGCCAAGTTAAGTCCCTTTTTTCTTGGAAGTTTGGGTATGTTTGGTAAGGTTTCTTGGAGGACTTATTAGAGTTGTTTGGAGAATTTCTTGAATTAAATAGGATGTTTACCATTCTTGAAGGAACGAATTGGGGGAGTAAGCAGTAGCATCGTTGGGCGTTATTTGTGAGATATTAGACGACCGTAGAGTAAGTGTTGATTAAAGGCGTAAAGGTTCTTTGTCATTTATAGTTTTGCATTGAGGACTATGTTTGTATTGTTATGTTGAGGGCAACAAGAAAATATTTGTTCGATTCTAGTTTTCAATCGGTGTTGAGGTAAGGGGTTTCCTATTGCCTTGCGTGTTAATACTTTGAAGTGTATGATTGTTTAAGTTGATGTGATAACTGTGTGTTATTCTTAGGTGATATGGGTTACCCATGAAAATATAGGGTCGTGTGTGGATGCTGTTGAGATTACTGATCTGTGTGGTACCTTTGAAAAATACTGTTCTGTATGAATACTTTGGGATTGCATAACTGAATTGTACTGTCGAATATCTGACGACTGACACAATGATACCTATGTTATATATGATGTGTGGACTTTGTAACGTATGGTATAGTTATTATTATGCATAACGACTGGCACGATTCTATCTAGATTATATATGTAGTGTGGACTTTGTAACCTATAGTATAACTATCATTGTGCATAATGACTAGCACGTGTATTATGTTGCTTCATGACTGTTTGAAACTTAAAACCATGTCTACTAGTTAGTGTTGTATGTTGGACTAGGTTAGGTGTTGTTTCTGTCTATAAGCCATTTGTCGTACTATGTAGTGGGATGGGCTTGCTCTTGTGTGGCACGCGACCTGACGATACACTAGGCTATTTTTGCATGTGTTTCTACAGTCCCTAGGTTGACCTTTGAGTTTGGTTATTATGGGCTTCTTTAGTGACCTTCATACTTTGTGAAACAGGGTACGAGCTTAATGAGGGATCAATAGCTACATAGTAGGGCCAGTAGTGAGTTTCTTCATGAATATATTTATATATTCACCCGTTTTGGCGTTTTGTTTTTTAGGCAAAGGTAAAGGGAGATTGGTGAGGGACAAGAAAAGCCAGTGACCATGCCGCAGGGACCACATGGATGAGATGCTTCCGCGCTGGTGATTTTGTTCTTTTCTGAAACTTTATGGATTTGTTTTACCTCGTTTTGTTTTGATGTTTTCCTTATTAAACTTGTTTGAAATATGAGTGATCCTGTTAAAGATGTTTTTGTCAGATTTTTGTTTACTACTTTTTAGTATCTGAATTACTCTTTAGAACTTGTTTTAGTGTGCTCTTAAATAAAATGAGTCATTTTATTCATTGTTGGTTTTAAAATGTTTTATAGATTTTGTCGAGTATCGACCCGATAGTTCCGAAAATTCGAGACGTTACAGTTGGTATTAGAGCCTAAGTTTTAGGTTCTGTAGACTGACCTACGAAGTAAGTCTATGGTTTAGGTCCCTATGGTCACTGTGGTCCTTTTGTCACCGCCAGGTACGCTTTCTAGAAATGAAATGGATTATCTTGATGAATATGTTTATAAGGGTGTGTGGTGGTTATTTCATTTTTTAGGACATGTCGCCATGTAAAGGCGCTAGGGATGGTGGACGGGGTGGACGAGGAGCAGATCGAGGACAATCTGTTGCACTGACTGTGGACCCCGTCGCACTTGTCACTCAAGCTGATTTGGTTGCCCTACAGCCCAGATGGAGCAAAGGATTGATTCGACCGTGACAGCTGCTATGGTACAGTTTCAGCAAGTCCTAGCAGCTCCTGCTCCAGGTCAAGCTACACAAGCTGTACCAAAGGACCTGCCTAATCGACTGTAGCTGAAGCAAAATATCTGAGAAATTTTAGGAAATATGATTCTCAGACGTTCGATGGGCCACTGAAGGACCCTTCTAAAGTGGAGCTATGGTTGTCATCGATTGAAGACATCTTTCGATACATGAATTGTCCGGACAACTAGAACATTCAATGTGTAGTGTTTGTGCTTAAAGACAGGGTTGTTATCTGGTGAAAGTCTGTTGAAAGAAGATTGAATGGAAATTCTCGTGCTATTACGTGGAAACAGTTCAAGGAGTGCTTCTACGAGAAGTTCTTCTCTACCAACCTCAAGGATGCCAAACATCAGGAATTATTTGATTTGAAGTAGGGACATATTATCGTAGAAAAGTTTGACCAGGAATTCGATGAACTGTCTCGTTTTGATCCAGAGTTGTTGACTACAGAGTTGGCCCAAACTGAAAGGTTTGTGAGAGGCCTCAGGAAGGAAATCAGGGGTTTCGTGTGAGCTTTAAAGCCTACTACCCAGGCTGAGGCGTTGCGTCTGGCTGTAGATGCAAATGATAAGGAGGATGATGAACAACCAAAGCCATTGAGGCAAGAACCTTTCTCAGGACAGAAGAGGAAGGGTGAGCAAAAACCAACACAAATCCCACGGAGGATCTCGAGGCCGAGAGGTGCATTGAGGCATTACCGTCAGCAGTCTGCTGAGGCAGGTGCTACGAAGAGGCAGATACCAGTATGTAACAGTTGTGGGAAGAGGCACTTGAGTCGCTGTTGGAATGAGACTAGAGTTTATTTCACTTGCAAGCAACCACGACATTTAGCTCTGAATTGTCCTAGTAATTCTTCTACGGTCACGAAAAATCAGTTTGTTGGTTCGTCTTAGGGGAGTGGAAGTCGACAGGTAGGCACTGTGGTAGCAGGTAGACTCCCAATCTTGGGGCATTATGTATTAGTGTTATTTGACTCTGGGTCATCTCGTTAGTCTTTATAGAAAATGCTTGTTTGGAGGTGGAACCTCTTGGTTTTTTGCTACTTATGTTTACTTCGTCATGAGAAATTATGCTTTTTGAAGAAAAAGTCAAGGCATGTCGGTTGGAATTTGCAGGTCGTGTGCTAGAGGCAACCTTGTTAGTTTTGAACATGCAAGACTTTGATGTAATACTAGGCATAGATTGGTTGGCTGCTAATCATGCTAGTATAGATTGTGTCTTGGAAGAAGGTAGTTTTTAATCCTCCAGTTGAGGCAAGGTTTAAATTTAAAGGAGCAGGGATCGTGGTCTTACCTAAGGTGATTTCAATTTTGAAAGCCAGTGAACTACTTAACCAAGGTACATGGAGTATTTTATCCAGTGTGGTGGATACTAGAGAAGCTGAGACACCATTGTCGTCAGAGCCTGTAGTGAAAGATTATCCAGATGTCTTTTCAGAATACCTCCCTGGATTGCCTTCTCAGAGAGAGATTGAGTTTGTTATCGAACTGAAACGAGGTATAAGACCTATATCTAAAGCTTCATACAGAATGGCTCCAGCGAAGTTGAAAGAGTTAAAGTTGCAGCTATATAAATTGCTTGACAAAGATTTCATTCGACCAAGTGTCACCATGGGTTGCACCAGTTTTATTTGTTAAGAAGAAGGACGGGTCGATGCGCCTATGCATTGACTACAAGGAGTTGAACAAGGTGACGGTCAAGAATAAGTACCCGTTACATAGAATTCACGATTTGTTTGATCAGTTACAGGAAGCGAGTGGTATTCTCAAAGATTGATCTGCGTTCGGGATACCACCAGTTGAGAGTAATGACGAGTGACATTCCAAAGATAGCCTTTCGTTCGAGATATGGACATTATGAGTTCATAGTGATGTCGTTTGGACAGATGAATGTTCCTGCGGTATTCATGGATCTGATGAACAGGGTGTTCAAGGATTTCCTGGACGTCTTTGTTATTATCTTTATTGATGACATCTTGGTTTACTCCATAACAGAGGCGAAACATGAGGAGCATTTGCGGAAAGTTTTGGAAACACTAAGGTCGAACAAGCTTTAAGCTAAGTTTTCTAAGTGTGAATTTTGACTGAAGCAAGTCACCTTTCTTGGTCATATCGTGTCTAGAGATGGGGTTTCAGTGGACCCTGCGAAGATTAAAGCTTGATCAGTTGGTCTCAACCTTGTACGGTCACGAAGGTTCGTAGCTTTTTGGGTTTAGCAGGCAGTTACAGACGATTTATAGAAATTTTTTCACGTATAGCCACCCCTCTGACTCAGCTAATGAGGAAGAGGATTCCTTTTGTTTAGACCAAATTTTCTGAGGACAGCTTTCAAAGTCTGAAGCAGAAACTCATTACTACGCCAGTTCTTACAGTGTCGGATGGTTCATGTAGTTTCGTGATTTACAATGATGCATCGAAGAAAGGTTTGGATTGCGTTCTTATGCAGCACAGGAAGATGGTTGCTTATGTGCCGCCAGCTGAAGAACAATGAACAGAACTATTCTACGCATGATCTAGAATTAGCAGTAGTAGTTTTTGCACTGAAGATTTGGAGGCAATATCTGTATGGAGAAAAGATAGATCTTCACTGACCACAAGAGTCTTAAATCCTTCTTCACTCAAAAGAAGTTGAATATGAGACAATGTAGATGGCTGGAGTTGGTGAAGGACTATGACTGTGAGATACTATACCATACTGGTAAGGAATGTAGTAGCTAATGCTCTGAGCAGAAAGGTAGTTCATTCAGCAACTCTCATTACTAGACAGACTCAATGCACCAGGATTTCGAGCGAGCTGAGATTGCAGTTGCAGTGGGAGAGGTCACCTCATAGTTGGCCTAGAGGATTATTGATTCTCTTGGTGATTACAGTTGCAGTGGGAGAGGTCACCTCAAGTGTCTAGTGTGTCAGCAAGTGAAAGCACAAATGCAGAAGCCAACTGATTTGTTACAAACTCTTGGAGTTCTAGAATGGAAATGGGAGAACGTGTCAATGGACTTTATTACAAGGTTACCTAGGATAGCAAAGGGTCACATTGTGATTTGGATTATTGTGGATAGACTCACCAAGACAACACATTATGTACCGGAGAAGACTCCGTATACCACAAAAAAGTAGGCGCAGTTGTACTTGAAAGAAGTGGTGATAGTGCATCGAGTTTCAGTGTTGATTATTTCGGACAGGGATGCTCGTTTCACCTCAAATTTCTAGAGAGGTCTTCAGAATGCCTCGGGCACACGATTATACTTCAATACTGCTTTTCACCCATAGACTGATGGTCAAAATAAACGTTTAAACTAGACATTGGAGGATATGTCGTGAGCATGTGCGTTAGAGTTGTTAGGTAGTTGAGACTCTCACTTGCACTTAATGGAGTTCGCTTATAACAACAGTTACCAGGCTACCATTGGCATGGCGCCGTTTAAAGCCTTGTATGGTAAGTGTTGTAGGTCTCCTGTGTGCTGGAATGAGGTTGGTGAGTAGAGATTGATTGGTCCTAAATTAGTACAATCCACTAACAAGGCCATTCAGCAGATTAGAGCGTGCATGAAAGCCGCTCATAGTCGACAAAGGAGCTATACTGATGTGAGGTGAAAAGATCTTGAATTCGAGCTGGGAGATAAAATGTTTCTGAAAGTAGCACCCATGAACGGCTTTTTGAGATTCACAAAGAAATGGAAGTTGAGTCCTCGTTTTATTGGACCGTTTGAGATTCTTCAGAAAATTGGTCCAGTGGCATATCGGTTAGCGTTGTCACCGTCTCTTTCTGCAGTCCATGATGTTTTCATATCTCAATGTTGTAGAAATATGTAGCATATCCGTCGCACGTTATTGATTATGAGCCACAGCAGTTCAATGAGATTTGAGTTATGAGGAACAACCTGTTGAGATTTTGGCTAGAGAGGTGAAGGTACTGCGCAACAGAAAATTTTTGTTAGTAAAAGTTTTGTGACGGAATCAGCAAGTTGAAGAAACTACATGGAAGCAAGAGGATGACATGAGAGCACGTTATCCTAAGTTGTTCGAGGATTAGAACTTTCAAGTACGAAAGTTCCTTAAGGAGGGAAGATTGTAACAACCCCAAATTAGAGGTAAATTTCTTCTTTTGGTCACTCCTTATATACTCTTTTATTTGGGGTTTAGTTGGATTTTGGGTGTTTAAAGAAAGAAATTGGAAAAGAAATAATTATAATAATATTAATAATAATAATAATAATAATAATAATAATAATATTTCCTTTTCTTTCTCTTTCTCTTTCTTCATTTCCTTTTTCTCTTTCTCTTTCCTTTCTCTTCATCTTCTCTTCTCCGTCTCCTCAGCTTCCCCTCGCACGCTTCCGGTGTCGCCACCCAGATCCTTCGTGCAGGACCCGCTTCTTCATTCGTTACCTCCCTGATACTTCGCGTCGGTTAGATCTAGCTCACACGCAAGAGCCGTGCATCCGCCTCCCTACAACATTCGTCCCTCGCACCGCCGACGCCCTAGATATGCTTAGATCTGCACCCAAACGCCACCGCCGCTTTGGATCCGCACAGATCTGCGACCAAATGCCACCACCGCTCTGAATCCACTGCACTTCTCGTCGTTCCCACACTCTAGTCTACGAGTCGACGTTCCTCGTCGCTGTTTTTGCGCTTCTGTCCTTAACTCACACTGCCACCAAGCCGAGTTCTGTTCCTTTTTCTTGGAAGTTTAGGTAAGTTTAGTAAGATTTCTTGGAGGATTTATTAGAGTTGTTTGGACAATTTCTTAAACAAAATAGGATGTTTACCATTCAAAGGAACGAATTGGGAAAGTAACTGATAACAATGTTGAGCGTTATTTGTGAGATATTGAACGACCGTAGAGTAAGTCTTGATTAAAGGCGTAAAGGTTCTTTGTCATTTATAGTTTTGCCTTGAGAACTCATTGTTCTTATTTTTATGTTTAGGGCATTTTTCGAGGAACTATTTGTGCGATTCTAGTTTTCAATCGATTTTGAGGTAAGGGGTTTCCTACTGCCTTGCACGTTAACACTTTGAAGTGTATGATTGTTTAAGTTGATGTGATAACTGTGTGTTACTCTTAGGTGATATGGGTTATCTCTGAAAGTACAGAGTCGTGTGTGGATACTATTGAGATTACTGATGTGTGTGGTACCTTTGGAAAATACTGTTCTGTATGAATACTTTGGGATTGCGTAACTGAATTGTGCTGTCAAATATGTGTCGACTGGCACAATGATACTATGTCATATATGTTGTGTGGACTTTGTAACGTATGGTATAGTTATTATTATGCATAATGACTGGCACAACCATACCTATGTTCTATATGTTGTGTGGACTTTGTAACGTATGGTATAGTTATTATTATGCATAACGACTGGAACGATGTTATCTAGGTTATATATGTTGTGTGGACTTTGTAACCTATGATATAACAATCATTGTGTATACTAACTAGCATTTGTAGTACGTTGCTTCATGACTGTGTGGAAGTTAAAAGCATGTCTAATGGTTAGTGTTGTATGTTGGACTAGGTTAGGTGTTGTTTCTGTCTATAAGCCATTTGTTGTACTCTATAGTGGGACGGGCTCACTACTGTGTTGCACGCGACCCAAAGATACACTGGCTATTTTTGCATGTGTTCCCACAGTCCCTAGGTTGACCCTTGCATTTGGCTGTTATTGGCTTCCTTAGTGGACCTTTATACTGTGTCAAACAGGGTCCAAGCTTAATGGGGGACCAACAGCTACCTAGTAAGGCCAATAGTGAGTTTCTTACTAAGTATATTTATATACTCACCCCTTTTGGTGTTTTTTTTTTCAGGCAAAAGTAAAGGGAGCTCGGCAAGGGACAAGAAAGGCATGTGACCATGTCATAGGGACCACATGGATGAGATGCTTCCGCGCTTGTGATTTTGTTCTTTTCTGAAACTTTATGGATTTGTTTTACATCGTTTTGTTTTGATGTTTTCCTATTGAACTTGTTTGAAATATGAGGGATCCCGTTAAAGATGTTTTTGTCCGAATTTTGTTTGCTAGTTTTTAGTATATGAATTACCCTTGAGAACTTGTTTTAGTGTGCTCTTAAATAAAATGAGTTATTTTATTTATTGTTTTGTTCGAAATGTTTTATGGATTTTGTCGAGTATTGACTCGATTAGTTCCAGAAATTTGGAGCATTACACAAACCAACCTTGTTTCCATTAGATCCAAACTTGAAGCTTCATTCGGAAGTAGAAAATTTGTTGACTAATGCAGCAGCTTATAGGCAGCTCATTGGTTGACTACTTTATTTGATTCTATCTCGCTAGAATATTTTTCATTTGTCATACACAAACTTCGTCAGTTCATTTCTATGTCGATACAACCTCACTTTGATGCTACTTCTTCTCTACTTAGCTACTTAAAAGCTTCTTAGGGTCAATGCATAATGTTGAAGCCAATATTTTCATTTTAGTTGACGTCTTATTCAGATGCTGATTGGGGCTCATGTCCTGATTCTCGCAAATCTGTTTCAAGAATCTGCAAAATTTTTTGAGACTCCCTTATTACCTGGAAGGCAAAGAAATAGACAACAGTTGCTTGATCGTATGTTGAGGCATAATACAGAGCGTTTGCACACTTCATCAGTGAGATTGCCACTCCTAAGATGATGAGGTAGGTTTCAGCCTGCTCTAATATTCCATCAATTCAGATGATGAATTGTGCAAATTTTGAAGGTGTTGTTCATTGATGTTTTACATCCATTTTTAATATACTGTGATAATGAAGCTGCCATCCACTGATGGACGAAGGATATTGAACTCAATTGTCATTTTTAATAGTTAAGAATCCTATTTTTCATGAGGGACGAAGGATATTGAACTCAATTGTCATTTTATCCCTGATCATGTTGCTCATGGCACTATCAAATTGCTCTACATTCGATCTTAGTTGCAACAAGCTAATGTCTTCACCAAGGCTTTACCAAATTCTTCATTTGGTCCTTTAATATCCAAGGTGGGAGTTGTTGATATTTTACTTCCATCTTTATGGGGAGCATTAAGATTATATTAATGAATTATAGTTACCTTTTTGTTTTTATCTTGTTTTCTCATGCTTCTACGTGTACTCTGCTAAACCCAAAAATTGAATGGGCCTCTGAAATGGGTCCATCAGTTAAAGATTTGGCACTTCTTCACTGGGTTTTTTGTACGGATGGCCCATTTTCAGGGGCCCATTCGATTTTTTTTCCAGATTTTAGAAGTGAATGAAAAATAATGGTCTTCTGATTACGTCAGCATCCTACGAGTTTACCCCTTTATCCTAACTTTAGTACGTGCATTCTAGGGCCACTCGATACACGTTACATGTTTACTCGATGCACGTTGCTCGTCTACTCGCTCACTCAATACACAAGACAACAAATAAATAGATGTTTGACTACTCAATGCACATTACACACCATACACGTTTCCTTTAGTTTTTAAGAATTAGATACTTAAGTTTAAAGTTACCATTTCGTTCATCCAACGTTTCTCTCCTATTATCTCTTCTCTTCGAAGGTTCCTGTTGTTTCTTTCTTTAGTCTTCGATGTCGATTCATCCCCTTCTTGCGATTCATACTGCCCGACATCTCGTCGACTTGCAAAAAGTAACAATCATCCATTCATGTATGTACGAATTTGCAAATGTACTCGGTCTTAGCATGTGGAAGCTGCTCGTTTCTCGATCTTAGTTTAAGGATCACATTGTTTTCATTTCCTCTAATTGTGAAGTTTGAAATAGGGTTTAGGCCTTTGGCTTTAGCATTTCCTTCATTCTTAGTACGAAAATATAGGGTTTATCGCCACAAACACCGACCACAACACTTTACGTTTACGAACACCAAACTAAACTTAGCATCGAGTGTATCGAGTGTAGCGTGTTCAGAGTGTTGCATATTGAGTGTAGCATCAATCGAGTGTCGAGTGTAGCGTGAATCGAGCAGTGTGTAAACCTTGGATCGAGTAGCGAGTAGAGCGTGTAACATGTAGTAGGGAGTACATCCAGTAACATGCATTGATGATTTTTCAATGGCAATATCTAATGTTTTTCATTTTGTTTCCAGTGCAGTATGGTTAGGCAATTCAAGATTGATGTGAAGGATCATTTTCCTTGTCAAGCTACTAGTTTGTCTTCCCATATCTCAGTGGCCAACAAGATAGTGAAAGAGAAGCTTACACTTACACGACTTACTCTCTTCAGAAAAACCATGTTTGGCTGATTCATTGATATGGATGTAATTTTCAACAGTCCCCTCGTACATTAAATCCTACTGCGGAAAATGAAAGACAATAATAGAAGGGATGCCGTGACGTTTAACGTGAATGACACGATCATGACCTTCATGAAGGAAGATTTCCTACTGGTTATGAGGTTATGGCTGACACCCAATGCAGAACCAGCTTCAAGGGTTGAGTGTAACTTTAAGACATAGTCCTAAGTACTACAAGAAGCCTATTATCAAGGGTATTCATAATAATACCCTTAAAGCGGAGTACAAACTAATGGACTTCGAAAATGACGTAGGCGTTGTGAAGATGACATGTGTCTACTCTATTAAATTGGCGGTGATGGGTTGTTCATGGACGTTGAGAATATGGACTACTTCACTAGTCTAGACTGGGGAAACATTCTATGGGAGAAGACATTTTTGGGACTGCAACGAGGTTTGGTCGGCAAGGCTGATAACTGCAAGGAAAGGCTCAAGAATAATAAGGATTATATTATTAAATACAATCTACAAGGATTTCCTCAGCATTTTAGGTAATAGCAAGAAATTAACTAGTTTGTGCGTTATGTTTCTAATAAATTGGTTTAGTAGCTAATTCGTTTTACTTTACTGCAATTGTTGCATACGAGATAATATCGACTGTGACTGGAATGTGTACGACCCGACCAAACAACTACGAAATTTCTCATTTCTTAAGATAGGAATGTACGTACTCCCTACCCACCAAGACACTGCAAAAAGACGTGTTTGAGTCCGACGAGGTATGAACCTACTCATTAAGTATAATTTAATAATAGTCTATTAGAACAATTCATTAATGGTTTGTTCATTAATGCAGTTGGTGATCACACCCTGGCTGTTGATGTCTGAGAAATAGGAGTTGTATATGTTGGATTTTATGTCCTAAAACTCGTAGATAGTAAATGTAAATTGTTGACCGTTATTAATAAACAGTTATTATTTCAATTTCCATGAATAGTTATTGATTATTTTTGTCTAATTAACCAAAATCCAGTAAACTAACATCCTAAGCTGTTTTATGAGTCTTGAATAGTATGTGGAGACATATAGGGACCAATGTTCGAGATATAACTTAAGGATAAGGTTGGGTACCTTATCCTGGTAATACTATGGATACGGGCATACGGCCCACTTTGTATTTAATACAAACACAATGATCTAATGTGTTCGTGTAGGTGACACGCACGTGAGGGTATCCTATGCAATGAGTTTGCATAAGACTGGACCATGAAATAGTAACCACTAGATGTAACCTCGTTGACTAGTTAGGTTTCTATTTCAAATAGGATGACCTAGACAACTTAGTCTTAATCCTGAGTGTATTATGAACTCCTATTCACGAGGAATTGTCCTTTGATTTGTATGGGTGAGAGTGGTCCGTTTGCGGACTCAATAAGCCTATCATTTTGGGGACAAGATCGAGTGGGAGCTGGAACATAATCACACAAGATGGAATTCACTCCTTCTGACTTTAGGGTAAGTAGATGAGTGTTTCCTTAATTGGTGTCTCCGAAACTTGAACAAAGGGCCCTACCCTCTCTATGACACGAGAGGAATTTCTGCTTATTGGTTAGACCACAAACGTGTTGTTCATTAGAGGAGCATTGGTATTTAGGGACCAAGAAGTAACCCAAAGGTAAAACGGTAATTTGACCCAGCTGGAGTTACGAATACTTGTAAAGGACTAACTTGTTGTTATTGGTCTACATCCGTGGACTAAGAAATATATCTACAATGAGAAGAGTTCAACTGTGAATCTTTAGTGGAGTGTACACACAGTTAACGAATATTGATTAATGTGGTTAATGAGTTTAGCCAATTAATCTC
>JBBPDJ010036748.1:0-14291 GCA_037974625.1 Cucumis cinereus | reverse complement strand
TTTGAATTAATTTAAAGTATTTATTTTGATTTGCCTTCGTCTTTAAAATGGTTTTAATAATTTTATTAGAGTAACGATCTTGGGTTAAGGTTAAAAATCCGGGGCGTTACACCACGCCTTTGGTGAATAAGGTGTGGAAGATGGTTATTTTGCCTACTTTGCGGTGTTAACTTTAGATTCTTGTATATGATTTGTATGGATTATGCATGACCTGTCGTTCTATTGATCTCTGTTATCTGCTGCATGGGGATTTAACTGTTGTTGTGATCACTAAGTTACTGAATTGGGTTATTGGATATGGTGTCTGTTAACTTTACCTAATGACTCAGTTGTGACACACTATTGCAACGACCGTAGCCACAACTTTAGCACAGTTTTAGTCGGCCCTGACCGCACCTGTCCCAGACCAAGCTGCACCAGTAGTACCTAAGGACCTGCCGGACCGCCTGTCCGTAGAGGCCAAGCACCTGAAAGACTTTCGAAAGTATGATCCTGCTACATTTGATGGGTCACTGAAGGCCCCTCGGCAGCATAATTATGGTTATCATCGATCGAGGACATTTTCTGTTATATGAACTGTCCGGACAACCAGAAGATCCAATGTGCAACGTTTATGCTCAAGGACTGGGCCATTGTCTGTTGGATGTTCGTTGAGAGAAGGTTGGGCGAAAATCCTCGTAATATTACTTGGGAGCAGTTTAAGGCGTGTTTCTATGAGAAGTTTTTCTATGTTAATCATCGTGATGCTAACTGTCAGGAATTCTTAGACTTGAAGCAAGGACAAATGTTAGTGGAGGATTACGATCAGCAGTTCAACATGTTGTCTTATTTTGCTCCAGAGTTGGTTGCAACAGTGGCGACTCGTGTAGAGAAGTTAGTGAGAGGCGTGAGGAAGGACATCCGAGGCTTTTTCAGATCATTTAACCCTTCTAGTCAGACAGAAGCCCTGCGTCATGCTATTAGCGCAAGTGATCGATATGATGATGTTCTTGAGAAGTCGTCTGAGAAGGAACCCTCCTCGGGACAGAAGAGGAAGACTAAAAACAAGCCAGCAAAAGTTCCATGGAAGAGCCCGAGGACCAAAGGAGCATTGAGTCACTATCGAGAGCAGTTTGTGGAGGCTGGTGCTACTGTGAAAGAGACACCGTCTTGTCGTATGTGTGGGAAAAGACACTTAGGTCCATGCTGGATGGGGGCTAAAGTTTTCTTCGCATGCAAGCAACCAAGGACATGGCTGACAGTTGCCCTAATAACTCTTTGGCAACCGCCAGAATTCAGTCAGCTAGTACATCCTAGGGAGGTGGAAATAGGTAGCAGGACCGAGTTTTTGCCACCAACCAACAAGAGGCAGAGAAGGCAGACACCGTGGTGATAAGTACGCTCCTATTCTTGGGGCATTATGCTTTGGTGCTTTTTGACTCTGTGTCCTTGCATTCATTTATATCTTCAGTATTTGTGGAGCATGCATATTTGGAGGTTGAACCTCTTGATTCTATCTTTTTTGTGACTACTCCATTTGGAGAAATTATGTTGTCTGAGAAAAAAGTTAAGTCATGTCAGATAGAAATAGCGGGTCATGTGCTAGATGTAACCTTGTTAGTTCTGAATATGCGAGATTTTGACGTGATACTAGGCATGGATTGGCTGACTGCTAATCATGGTAGTATAGATTGTGCTCGTAAGGAGGTGGTCTTTAACCCTCCTAATGAGGCAAGTTTTAAATTTAGAGGGGCAGGGACTGTGGTGTTTCCCAAGGTGATTTCAGCTATGAGAGCCAGTAAGATGTTAAATCAAGGTACTTGGAGTATCTTGGCTAGTGTGGTGGACATCGAGAGAGTCGATGTTTCCTTGTCGTCTGAACCTGTGGTGAGAAATTACCCTGATGTGCTTCCTGAAGACCTCTGGGGTTGCCGCCTGAGAGGGATGTGGATTTTTCTATTGAGCTGGAGTCGGGTACTAAACCTATATCTAAAACTTCATACATAATGGCTCCAGCAGAGTTGAAAGAGCTGAAGCTGCAGCTGCAGGAGTTGCTTGATAAAGGTTTCATCCGACCGAGTGTGTCACCGTGCGGTGCACCAGTTTTGTTTGTCAAGAAGAAAGATGGGTCTATGCATCTCTGCATTGATTGCAGAGAGCTGAACAAAGTACAATAAAAAACAAATATCCTTTGCCCAGAATTGATGATTTGTTTGATCAGTTACAGGGAGCTATAATTTTCACGAAGATCGATCTTCGTTCAGGTTACCATTTGTTGAGAATAAGAGAGAGTGATATTTCCAAGACTCCTACAGTGTTTATGGATTTGATGAATAGGGTGTTCAAGGATTTTCTTGACACCGTAGTGATTGTATTTATTGAAGACATCTTGGTTTATTCTAAGATAGAGGCAGAACATGAGGAGCATTTGAGGAAGGTTTTGGAGACTATGAGATTGAATAAGCTTTATGCCAAGTTTTTCAAGTGTGAATTTTGACTGAAGCAGGTATCTTTCCTTCGTCATGTCCTATCTAGAGAAAGGGTTTCAGTGGATCCTGCCAAGATTGAAGCAGTTACCAGTTGGCCTCGACCGTCTACTTTTACGGAGGTTTGTAGTGTTCTGGATTTAGCAGGTTATTACCGACGGTTTATGGAGAATTTTTCCCGTATCGCTTCTCCTTTGATTCAGTTGACCAGGAAGGGAGTTCCGTTTGTGTGAAGCAAGGCTTGTGAGAGTAGTTTTCAGAAACTGAAGCAAAAACTTGTTACTGCGCCTTTCCTGACAGTGTCGAATGGTTCAAGAGGCTTTGTGATTTTTAGTGATGCCTCAAAGAAAGGGTTGAGTTGTGTGCTGATGCAGCACGAGAAGGTAGTTGCTTATGCGTCTCGTCAGTTGAAAGTTCATGAGCAGAATTATCCCACCCATGACCTTGAGTTAGCAACAGTGGTTTTTGCACTGAAGATTTGAAGACATTAACTGTACGGGGAAAAGATACAGATCTTCACCGACCACAAGAGTCTCAAATACTTCTTCACCCAGAAGAAGCTGAATATTAGACAACGTAGGTGGCTAGAATTTGTGAAGGATTATGACTGTGAGATTTTATACCATGCAGGTAAGGGAAATGTGGTAGCTGATGCCTTGAGCAGAAAAGTAGCCCATTCAGCAGTTCTTATTACCAGGCAAACTCAGTTGCACCAGGATTTTGAGTGAGCTGAGATAACAGTTGCAGTGGGGGAGGTAACCTCATAGTTGACACAGTTGACGGTACAACCGACATTGAGACAGACGATTATTGAGGCTCAAGGTAGTGACCAATATCTGAGTTTGAACCGCCACCTAGCAGAGGCAGGTCAAGCTGAGGGTTTTTCTGTATCTTCTGATGATGGTCTCCTGTTTGAGAAACGTTTATGTGTTCCCGTAGACAGTGAAGTTAAGAGGGACTTGTTGTCTGAAGCTCATAACTCTTCGTTTGCTATGCATCCTGGCAGTACCAAGATGTACCAGGACTTGAAGCGTTTTTACTGATGGCCTAATATGAAGACAGAGGTAGCATACTTTGTTAGCAATTGTCTAGTGTGTCAGCAAATGAAAGCACCAAGGCAAAAGCCACAGGGTTTGTTACAGCCTCTTGGAATTCCAGAGTGGAAGTGGGAGAACGTATCAATAGATTTTATTACGGGTTTGCCTAGGACCCCGAAGGGTCATACTGTGATTTGGGTTATTGTGGATAGACTCACCAAGTCAGCACACATTATTCCAAGTAGATCTACGTATACAGCGAATAAGTGGGCTCAGTTGTACCTGAAGGAGGTGGTGAGGTTGCACAGAATTCCTGTGTCGATTATTTCTGACAGGGATGCCCGTTTCACCTCTAATTTCTGGAAAGGTCTCCAGAATGCCTTGGGTACCCAGTTAGATTTCAGTACCACTTTTTACCCACAGACTGATGGTCAAACTGAGCGTTTGAACCAAACACTAGGGGATATGCTGAGAGCTTGTGCACTAGAGTTTTCTGGGAGTTGGGACTCTTACCTTCGTTTGATGGAGTTCGCTTACAACAACAGTTACCAGGCTACCATTGGCATGACGCCGTTTGAAGCCTTGTATGGTAAGTGTTGTAGGTCTCCTGTGTGGTGGGATGAGATTGGTGAGCCGAGGTTCGTTGGTCGGTCCTGAGTTAGTGCAGTCTACTAATGAAGCTATTCAGCAAATTAGAGCCCGCATGAAGACAGCTTAGAGTAGAAAGAAAAGTTTTGCACATGTGAGACGGACAGACTTGGAATTTGAGGTGGGAGATAAAGTGTTTCTGGTGGTGTCACCTATGAGGGGTGTTTTGAGATTTTCAAAGAAGGAAAAGTTGAGTCCTCGCTTTATTGGACCTTTTGAGATTCTGGAGAGATTTGGTTCTGTGGCGTACCGGTTAGCGCTACCACCATCTCACTTTGCAGTTCATGGCAATTTCTATGTTTCGATGTTGTCGAAGTATGTGGCTGACCCGTCGCATGTCATCGATTATGAGCCCCTAGAGTTCAATGAGAATCTGAGCTACGAGGAGTAACCAGTGGAGATTCTTGCAAAGAAGGTGAAGACGTTGCGCAACAAGAACATTGCTTTGGTAAAAGTTTTATGGCGGAATCAGCAAGTGGAGGAAGCTACGTGGAAGCGGGAGGATGACATGAGAGCTCGATACCTGGAGTTGTTTGAGGGTTAGATCTTTCGAGAACGTAAGCTTCTTAAAGAGGGAATACTGTAACATCCCAAATTTTAAAGATAATTTGTAATTTATTTATCAATTACCTTACTATTTGTTGGTTAAATTTTAATTTGGGATGTTTATGTTGAATGTAAATTTTGGTTTTGGTTGTTGGAATAATTTTATTTGTTGTAGTTTTTATTTTATTTGTGTTGGAAAGAGAAAAGAGGATTTATTGGAAGAAAGAGGGAAAAAAATTTTATAAGGAAAGAGAAAGGGTGGGAGATTTGGGGAATTTAAAGATGGAAATAAATAATATTGATATAATAATATTTTTTGTTATTATTATTATTATTATTATTTATTTAAGGCACCTTGAGATTCGTGCAATTCATCTTCTCTAATTTCTCCCTTCGTGCAAACCCTAGCCACCGCCCCTCCTTCATATTCATTGTGCACCGTCGTGCAACACCGTCGTCAGCCACACCACACTGCTGGCCGCCACGTTGTACTGCTGTATCTCTCCGTTTCTCCTTCGCCAAGTGGACGCTCCATTCATGTGCCAGAATTGTTCCTCAAGCCACGCACGCCGCTGCTCTGTCGCTCAGCCACGTCGCTACGCGTCGTTAGCCGTACGTCTCCCAGACATCACGCCAAACTCCTCGCTGAAGCCACACCGCACAGATCTGCAAAGCCAACTCCTCCACCTCGTCTGTCGGTTGTGGATCTCGCCAAGCTTGTCTCCCTCCGACCGTCAGATCCACGTCAAGTCGGGTGTTGCTTCGTGTCTAAGTCGTGCCTCCAGTAGTTGTAAAGTCACGCGCTACCCAGATCTGCAATCGAAGTCGCGTGCGACGCCAAAATCTGCAAGCCAAACCACCGAGTTGAGCCTCTTTCTGTCATTGCCAAGCACCGCCGTCACCGCTGTTTGTTGGTGTGTTTGGTAAGGTTAAGAAAGAATTCTATTTAGGTTTTAGATTATCCAATAAAGTTTTATTTGAGGTTTATCTTGAATTAAATTGGGTGTTTCTCTATTGTTTGAAGATTCAATCGGGGGTATTTGTGGTGCAATCGTCTTGGTTTTCATCTTGAGTGGTGAGTTTGGAATTGGTTATTGAAGGGTTAGAATTAATATATCTTTTTGGGAAGAAATTATTAATTAAAGTTCTTGTGTGTCTAGGGTCAATTGGAGGCTACTTCGTCTAAAGAAATTTTTGTGATTTGAGGTAAGGAATACTTCTACTGAATCCACGCCTCTGGTGAATAAGGTGTGGAAGATGGCTATTTTGTCTACTTTGTGGTGTTAACTTCGAGTTCTTGTATATGTTTTGTATGGATTATGCATGACCTGTTGTTCTATTGATCTGTGTTATCTGCTGCATTGGGATTTAACTGTTGTTGTGATCACTATGTTACTGAATTGGTTTATTGGATATGGTGTCTGTTAACTTTGCCTAATGACTCTATGTACTCATGACCGTTCCTACTAAACCAATTGACTATGAGTCGTAAAGTACGGGTTATTAGAGAGAATTAAGGGTCACCTAGTGGGATCAGTAGTGGGTTCCTTACTGGGTATATTATATACTCATCCTTTCTGTGATGTATTTCAGGAAAAGGTAAGAAGAGACCGACGAGGAAAGAAGAACCAGTGACCATACCGAAAAGGACCAGGAGATCTTTTTGCTTTCGCTTTACGTTTATTTTGGCATTTTACGGTTAAACTGTTTTATTTTTATTTGTAGTACTTACTTGGTTTAGAAAATTATTTTAGGGATCCCTATTGAATAAGAAATTTTGGCCAATTAAATGCGGCCACGTCATCACAGTTATAATTTGAATTGGTTTGGGTAATTAAGGCCCGTTTGGTAACGTTTCTATTTTTTATTTCCTGTTCCAGTTTCTCATTTTTTAAGAAACAAATTTGTTTGATAACGGTTCCCGTTTCTTGTTTCTAAAATTTGAGAAACTTTTCTTAAAAATGGGCCAAAATTGAGAAACAACGAAAAATAGTTTCTCTTGTTTCTGTTTCTATTTTATTTTACCATTCCTTGAATTTTCGATGTAGTGGTATTATGCACTTATGATAATTTTTTTTTCACTTACAAGTCATGTGATCAGATTTCACTTGGAACAAATTTTTAGTCACATTTTCGATTTTTGTTTTAATTTTTTTAAAGAATTTGTTTCGCTACATTTCTTTATTTTTTCTCTTTCTTTATTAACTTTTGTATTTACCAAATTCTCCAATATTTATATTTTGTTTTATTTTTTAATTTTCAAATTTTCTTATATTTAAATTTATATATTATTTTAATTTTAATATATACATTAATTCTTTTATATTTCAAATTTCAACGTCCAAGATAGTCAATTTTATTTATTTATTTTCTTCTACATTTGTTTTCATATTTTATAATTTATTTTACTAATTTTGCTATTTACAGAATAATTCTGCTACATTTATATTAATTTTAGATTTTAAAATTATCTAATATCTAGATTTATATCTTATTTTAATTTTCAATATGTATATTATTATTTTTTTGTATTATTTTAATTTTCAATATGTATATTATTATTCTTTTATATTATCAAATTGAACAACATATAGAGGATATGATACAACTTTGTTACTATATTTTAGTTGTCATCGAGACTTTCTTGTATCAGATGACATAATCTTTCGATAAATTATTTTTTATCTTTAATTTGAAATGTACATAGATATATATAATATATATATAATTGTTGCAAAAAAAAAAAAAACAAGAAATAGTTAACAAAGAGATTTATGTTTCTGTTTATTTTTCTCAAGAACAGCAAACCAAAATAGTTATCAAACATTAGTCTTGTTTCTTGTTCTCAAAAGAGAAGAAACAGGAAACGAGAAACAAGGAATAGGAAATGGAAACGTTATCAAACGGACCCTAAAATTTGTACCCAATTCTATTCAAGCCCATGATAGAAACTTGAGCCAAAAAGAATAATGAAGCCAGTTTAGGCCCCATAAACAAAATAAGTTCAAGTCTAATAAACAAAATAGGCTTAAGTCCAAGCCCAAGCCCAATAAACAAGATGGGCCCAAGCCCAAGTCCAACAAACAAATGGGCCCAAGCCGACATATAACCCATGGAAATTCTCTATAAATAGAGACCTTCTCATTCATTTGAGAGGACTTTTGGGAGAAGAACAAAGGTGCTGAAGCGCTGAAGAATTGAAGACTCAACCTCTGAAGCTCTCCAGACGCAAAAGTTCTTATCAACCTCGAGATCACCTCCTTCTGAAAATTGAAGACTTGGAAGATTAAACCTTCCTTGAATTCCAGAAGATTGAAGCTCAAATTGATTTATATTTGTGAGGTCAAAGATTTCAAACTTCAGAAGGTCTAGAGAGAATTCTGCCAAGAAATAGAAGACTCCCTAACTCCTGAAGTTGACCACACTTGAAGATTGAAGTTTTTTGAAAGATACAAGATTTCTTCCAAGACTCTAATTTCAAGAACAAGTCATCTGTCAAATTAAGATCAACAAGTCCAAAGGCCGATCATCAAAGAAGATCAACAAACCAAAGGTCGATCATCCAAGAAGATCAACAAGCCCAAAGATCGATCATCCAAGAAGATCAACAAGCCAAAAGGTCGATCATCCAAGAAAGATCAACAAGCTAAAAGGTTGATCATCCAAGAAAGATCAACAAGCCCAAAGGTCGATCATCCTAAAAGATTCACATACCAAATGACCGATCAACCAGGAAGTTCAACTAGTATAGAAATTTAAAGTTTATATTTGAGAGAAAGCATCAAAGGAGAAAATATTAGAGATTGTACTCACTATATTGAAATCAATACAAAATTCAAATTCAACGAATTAAATTTCCTCTGTCGAAATCTCGTGTGAACAATCTCGTTTAGATACTTTTCTTTTTATTATTATGGTTAAGTATTTGTATGGCGGCTCTTTTAAATCTTTATTTTGATTTAGTAAAAGTATTTGTTTTGTTTTACTTTCGTCTTCTAAGTATTGATTTTTACTAGTTTTAAATTAAGTAACGGCCCGATTCGGTTTGGAAATTCGGAGCGTTACACAAACAAGATCTCTTTTTCCACTTAAAAATAGGAGTAGCATTGGGAAGAAAAGAAACAACATTTTTTATAGAAAATTTTATTTTTCCAGTACAATACGTAAGAAAAGAAGAGAAAGAAAAAAAAAACTTCTCATTCCATTTTCCTAATAGTTTAGCGTGAAATTAATGAGGGCTCCTAGGTGTGAAGAACATTGACTCTTAAGTAAATAAGAGAGAAAAAATTGAGAGACCCGAATTTTGTATGATTGTCCTAGTCGTTTTAAGTCCATCGTTTTTTAGTTCCATCCACTATAGAAAAAAAAAGATTTCTTCTTTATCTTCCTGGGAGAGAAAGGGAAATATAAATAATATATATATATATATATATATATATATATATATATTTGAGGTCACGAAAGAGAAAGAAGATAGGGAGATAAATTTTCTTTTGTTTTTTGGAGGTAGCGTGAAAGTGAGATGGAGGGAAAAACCCAATGGAAAGAAAAAAAAAAAGGATATGTTCTTTTATGTCCCAATGGAAAAGAAAATGGAAAAAGAAATTGGTTATCGGTGAGGAAGAAGAATGTGAATGACATGAAGGAGAGAAAGAGTGGAGAGAAAAATGAGAATGAGAAGATAGTGGAGAGAAGTTGAGGGGAAAGAGGGTGTGAGAGATAAAGTGGTTAGAGAAAAATAGGAAAGGATAAAATATGGGAGAATGTGGAGAGAGAATGAGAAAATAAAGATAATTAAATCTTTTTATTTCTTTTTCAAGAAAATGATTTTTAATTCGAATTAATTTTTAGTTAAAGGAAAATTATAGTAAGAGAATAGAATATATGAGAACATAGATTAATAAAAAAATAAAATAAAAATAAAAAATAAGTAGGACAAAATACGACATCTACAACTTGCCTCCCTTTGTACATCCTAAAAGTATTTAAAGGTGGACAAAGGCAAACACAAAGTATTTAGGTCGAAATATTTTTTATTTTAAAGAAAATAAAATTTATCAATTGAACAAGGACTTCATTCTCAGCTCTAGGGTTGAGTAAGAAACGTCTTGGACATGATAGATAGAATCTTCGACCTCTGTTCCAGGAATGAGTTTGATTTAACCAAAATTTAACAAGACATCAACCTTAGCTCCACGACTAGGTTTGATAAATATTGGACCTGATAGACAAACTTCGACCTCAACTCCAAGACTGGATTTGATTTAACCAAAATTTGGAAAGACCTTAGCTCTAAGGCTAGGTTCTACAGATATTAGGCATAATAGACAAGCTTAGACCGCACCTCCACGATAGGGTTCGATTGGACCAAAGTTTGAGAAGACCTTAGCTTTAAATCTAGGTTTGATAGAAACTGGATCTCATAGATCGACTTCGACCTTAGCTCAAGGAATGGATTTGATTTAACCAAAATTTGGGAAGACCTTAGCTTTAGGGCTAGGTTTAACAGAAATTGGACATGTGGACAGACTTCGACCTCAGCTTTAGAATTAGGTTCAATTTAACCAAAATTTAGGAAGATCTTAGCTTTAGGGCTAGGTTTGACAGATATTGGACCTGATCGATAGGCTTTGACCTCAGCTCTAGGACTGGATTCGATTTGATCAAAATTTGAGAATACCTTAGCGTTAGAGCTAGGTTTGATAGAAATTGAACATGATAGACAGACTTCGACCTCAACTTCAGGACCAGGTTCGATTTAATTAAAAATTGAGAAGACCTTAGCTTTAGGGCTAGGCTTGATAAAAATTGGACCTGGTTGACAAGTTTTGACCTCAGCTCGAGGACTAGGTTCAATTTAACAAAACATTAAGCAGACCTTAGCTTTAGGGCTAGGTTTGATATAAATTTGACTTGATAGACAGACTTTGACCTCAGCTCTAGGAATAGGATCGATTTAACCAAAATTTGAGAAATGTCCTTAGCTCTAAAGCTAGGTTTGATAGATATTAGACTTAATAGACATACTTCGACCTTAGCTCATACTGGATTCGAATTAAACAAAATTTGAAAAGACATTAGGTCTAGGGCAACGTTCGACCTCAACTCTAGGATTGGGTTCGATTTAACAAAAATTTAGAAATACCTTAGCTCTAGGGCTAGGTTTGATAAATATTTGGCCTGATAGACAAAATTCGATCTCAACTCCATGACTGGGTTCGATTTAACCAAAACTTGGGAAGACCTAGCTTTAGGGCTAGGTTCGATTTAACTAAAATTAAGAAGCTCTTAGCTCTAGGGCTAGGTATGATAGAAATTGGACCTGTTAGACAGGCTTCGACCTTAGCTTTAGAACTGGGTTCAATTTAACTAAAATTTTGAAGACTTCAACCTTAGCGCTAGGGATAGACTTGATAGATATTGGGTCTGATAAACAAACTTTGAGTTCAGGTTCAGGAACTAGGTTCAATTCAGTGATAACTTGAGGGAAACTAACACTATTGTAAAGTAAAATAATGCCAATAACAAAGGGTAAATAAGCTTCACATGACATAGTTAAGGTATTTTTTGTGGACTAGAAGTAAACTATCATTGCTACAAGAAGTGTGACATGTTGGAAGCCAATTTTAGACGAGTTAAGCGTTGTCATAGCCTAAAAATATCAAAGGCCAAGGATGGACAAACCTCATGTGATATAGGTAACGTATGCACTAAGGGCTAGAGGTGAACAAAAATTTCTTCATCAAAAGTAAAAACAGGGGGACAAAGGAAAAATTTAACCAAGTTTTGAAATTGTCCCATGTTTCGAAAGATTTCCACCTCAATCTTGCAATTTGTTAGATTTAATGGACCTACGCTTAGGATATACTTCACCTAAAATCAATTCATCTTGCTTGATTTCAACCTCGACCTTGAATAAGGTTTGGTTCATGGAACAGGCATGACCCAAGCTTAAATCTCGAGTTCAATACTTCACCAAATTTTGAAACAATCTGAAAACACATCAAATCTGATGAACTTAGAATTGGGGTAGACTTCAACCATAATATTGGATTAGATTGAAATTAATAACAATGGAATTGATCTTCCTTGGCAAGAGTTCAACATCGATTTTGTGTCGAGTTTGTTTTCTTTTCAAGTGCGTGCAATAGCACATGATTAAAACTTTCACAAAGAATATGATGAAAATAATCTTTGAAAAGCTTGGGAAAATACCATTATTCTAAGTATGACAAGCATAAGAAATGTGCAAATTATGAATTGATAAAAACATGCAACTTCTTTTTTGATGATATGAATGTATTATTTAATTCATGTATATGCCAATGAAAGGACTAATATCTCATGAGCATGACATTTGTGAAAATAATATGATTCAATGATCCATAACAAAAATGATCGATTTTTTTCAAAAGGCATATAATAGCACATAATCCAAGAATTCCATAAACAATGTTGATGAGATAATTTTTTTAAAAACTCGAAGCAGTCTATTTTCTGTGTAACGAGTGTGACATCTATGAAAATTATGACTTCATGCAAATATAAAACATGCAATTTCTTTTTTGAATTTTTTTTGACAACAAATTTAACGATTGTTTATGAGGGCACATGTGAAAATGAATGATTCAATGATGTAATGCAAAACAAATGACTGAAGTCCCAATATGCAAAGATATAAAATGTTTATTTTTTTCACATAACTCCTATTAATGCGATGATAGCACACATGTATGTAAAGTAATCTGGCATGTGAAATGCATTTGAAAAGTCAAATGTGTGCTAGAAATTCATGATGCATGTTGGATGCCTAAAACTTTTAAATGATCTTGACTAAGATATCAAAATCCTAAGTGGAAAGTGATTGTGTTCGCTTAAATGATGCGAGATTTCTGTGTAACTGACCAAATGCAAGAATTTTTTTCTACCATAACTACGTGTTGGTCTGAAATAAAGAACAATTTTCACTTGCATTTGCCCCAGTGTTCTTTAATGTAAAATACCTATTTTTATGTTTTTTAGAAATGAAATGATAATGCATGTGTATGTGAAGACTATGCTAGCATGTGGAATGCATATGATAAGTGAAAATTTATGTATGAGATACGTGATGCATGTTGAATGCTAGAATTTTCAAATGATCTTGATCAAGATTTCTAAGACCTAATTGTACCAACCAGGTGAGCACATCGGAAAAAGGTTTCAAGATGAGCATAAGTATAATCAAGCAGGACTTGTGTAGAGAGAAATTTATGCAATGATGTTCTCAATCATGTTTTAATTGGTGGACTATTTTAGAGAAGTCTTTTATGTATTACTTTAGATAGCCAAAAAAGTAAATCATAATTATTGTTTTATTATGTTAAATCGTCCCATAAGCTCCATCCTTGTAAAGAATGTAAGGATAAAGCAAAAAATATTTGACCTTAAGTTTATGTGTGAGAATGGAGTTAGCAAATAAGAAAGCACATAAGCATTTGTTAGCAAAAATATTTGTTATTAGGAGTTCGCCAATTGAGTTCCTAATTTTATAAATCCTAGGGTTTTCATATCATTTGGTATCAAAGCCTAGGCTCTAGATTGGGTATATGTTAATCGTTTTCTTGATTAAAGTTTAGTTTTTAACTTATTTTGTTCTTGATTTTTAAAACAAAAAAGAAGAAGAAAAGCTTACTGTCGTACGGTAGGAAGAAGAAGAAGAAAAAAAAAAAAGAAAGGAAGAAAAGAAAGAGAACGTAAAAAAAAAAAAAAGTAAAGAAAATATTTCAAGCACATCAAGCAAACACGTCAATTAAGCTGCTGAATGTTCATAGGTTTTAACCTGCTTAACTTTTATAAGAAAATTAATAGTTTTCAAAGGGCAATTGGTTTATTTCTTTAATTGAGTTTTGAGTAAAGTTAGTGTCGTTGGATTCAATTCTTAAATTATTTGTTTCTTTTTATCATTATTTTTACTAGTAGGTTTCTTTTCTTTGCTCATCTTGCATAATTCTTGAATTTTGAATATTAGGTTCTTAATTCTAAATATCATATTTTTATCATTTCTTGTCTAGTTTGTTGAATCTCGAACATTAGTTTCTTGATTTCTAATTTTTGCTTTTGTTGCACTCAACTAGTTCTTTGCTTGAATTTGACACTTTACAGGCATTTTTGCTTTGTTTATTGTTGGCTTGCTCTTCTGAGCTTGGTTGCAAAATCTTGGCTATCACCCAAACAGTTCATATTTGTGAGAGAGATACAATTTGAGTGTAAACACGAGTGAACATCAGCTATCGAGGGAAACATGTGAGGGAGTGATTGTGAGATCCAGTTTTCTTTCACTTGTTTATGTTTTGTAGCAATGGCAAGTGATGAAGATGCTCCATAGGGGCAGTTACAAAGAGGACTCAATGAGGATGTTATGCAACGCTTGGAAACCTTAATCAATGTGAGGTTCGACAAAATGGAACAAAGGTTTCAAGGTAGAGAGAAACCTAAAGTAAGGAGAGATTGTACACAACGACTTCAAGCGTTACGTTAGGGGAACAAAAGTGTGAACACTTACTATGAGGAATTGTTGTTACTACTTGAGGAGGCTAACATATATGAGAAAGAG
>JBBPDJ010036747.1:0-14298 GCA_037974625.1 Cucumis cinereus | reverse complement strand
ATATATGCTGTGTGGTCTTTGTATCCTATAGTATAGCTAGTTTTGTGCCTAATAGCTAGTATGAGGACCGACTAGTAGTATGTGTTGAGCTAAGGTAGATGTTGTTTCTGTCTTTGGATCTCTTGCTATATGAATCAGAGTACTGACATAATTCAGATCAACTATTACCTAGTAGAGCCAGTTGAGAGTTTCCTTACTGGGTATATTTATATGCTCACCCGTCTGTGTTCTCTGTTTTTCAGGCAAAGGTAAAAGAAGACTGGCGAGGGACAAGAAAGATCAGTGACCACGCCACATGGACCACATGGATGTTGCTTCCGCGTTTGGGTCTTATACATTTTTGAAACTTTATGGATTTGTATTGCTTTGTTTAAAACTTGAGTTTTATTTCATGTTTGAATTTTTTGGAAAAAGTGGGATCCCGTCAAAGTCATTTTCCAGGTTTTGATTACCATATTTCTAACTTTTGATTTACCTATACAACTTGTTTTAGTTTGTTTTAAAATGAATGGAGATGTTGCTCGTCATCATTGATTTCCAAATGTCTTCTTTTATGTTTTTGATTTAGTAACGACCCATTTTAGTTTTCGGAAATTTGTAGAAACCTTTTTGGGCTTGGAAATTTTTGAGAGAACAAAATTAGAGAGGAAAAAGAGAGAATTTTTTTTATGCCAATCTTTTTTTTCTTTTAAGTTGTGTTGTGTTTTTATTGTGTTATTTAAAGCACCAAAGAGAACTATTTATAACCTTCTACAAGAAAAGAAGGTTAGAGAGAACTGTGAGATTATGTAAATCTCAACGTTTTCCACAGTTATTTAATTTCAATCAAATCAAAATTAATTAAATCCTATTTAATTAATATTCTATGAATTTTTCTCATATCTTTTAGTTTAAATTTAATTAAACTAAACTATCAATTAATTATGCAATTAATTAATTACTATATTTAATTTAATTACGATTTGAATCATATTCAAATATAATATTATCTCATAACCTTTACTTTTAACTAAATAAATTTTAGTTAAACTAAACTATTAATTAATTACTAAATTAAATATCTTATATTTAATTTAATTGTGATTTGAATCATATTCAAATATAATATTCTCTCATAACCTATGGTTTAATGTGTATCATCATTAAATATAATTTATAGTTTTAATATGAATTTAATTCACATTAAAATAATATTTGAACGTATTCAAATATTTTAATCTCTCATAACCTAATTTTGAATCACATCCATACTTTATATTAATTTCCTAAATCAATTTGAACATTTCAAATTATATCCAAGATATATTAACCTCATAATCCTTTACGAGCTAGGAAAGAGACCTAATGAGTCTACAGATCAGAAGCTACAACGACATGAGATTAATTGACTAAACTCATTAACCACATTAATCAATATTCGTTAACTGTGTGTACAGTCCACTAAAGACTCACAGCTGAACTCTTCTCACTATAGATATATTTTTGTGTCCAAGGATATAGACCAATAACAACAAGTTAGTCCTTCACAAGTGTTCATAATATTAGCTGGATCAAATTACCGTTTTACCCTTGGATTACTACTTAGTCCTTAAATTCCAGTGCTTTTCTAATGAACGACGTGTTTAAGATCCAACCATTAAACAAAAATCCCTCTCGTGCCTAGAGATGGTACGATCCTTTGTTCAAGTCACGGAGACACCATTGAACGAAACACTCATCTACTTAGCCTAAAGTTGGAAAGGAGTGAATTGTCTCTTGTGTGTTTATGTTTCCAGCTCCTCACTCGATTTTGTCTCCAAAATGGTATCCAACCTTATCCCTATACTATAAACTCTTTAAGTTGTATCTCGAACATTGACCCCTGTATGTCTCCACATACAATTCAAGACTCATAAAGCATCTTAAGATGTAGTTTATTGGATTTGGGTTAATAAGACAAAACTAATAATCAATAACTATTTATTGAAATTGGAACAATAACTCTGTATTAATAACAGTCAATGAATAACATTTACTATCTACGAGGTTTAGGACATAAAACCCAATAATATCTAACATTGTAGGAGGTTTTTCTCACTAGTTATTTTTAACTGTCCTGAAAATTTCCATTACTTCTTACACTTTTGGTTATACTTTATCTATTAGTGATTGCTCTCTTTCACTTGAAAGTTGCACTATTATTCTTGGTTTTCTTGTTAACTTATTCCATGAAAGTAACTGTATGAGTATAATACCAAACATCATATTTTATTTCTTGACAAGGATTTTTACATTCTACTTGATTTCAACATAATAACAAAGCCAAATATACAAAACTCCTTACTTAACTATATTTACAAAACACATTCTACTATTCTATTCTCTTTCATTGATCATGGTGTATTCTTTTCTCGAGGGTATATTAACACATTCTTCTGCTTAACATCATTAGATCCTTCACTCCTCATAAAAACTTCTAGTTGACTACTAACTCCAGATACTAGGTCTCTTCCCTGTTGACTTTCAGATTTTAGTAATGGACATCCTTTTTCTTATGATCTGGTTGTCCGCAATGATAACATCTACTGTTCCCTTCATACAATTTTTGCAATGATAAATTTTGCAGCTTTTAATAGTACAATCTTCATTTAATCTTTGTTCATGTGACCCTAAGTTACGTTGATTAGTTAATTATAAATGATAGAGATACTCTAATTACTTAAAATAATATGATTGTTATCAAGTTGTCACCATTTGAAGATCTTGGAAAAAGATTAATTAATTGGTAATAATGTATATTTTATTTATTTAGTGTTCAATAAAGTACATGATGGTCATATATTTTGTATTTATCTCTAAAATGTTTGAAAGATGAGAAAGTGAGATGATTCAATGACTTGTGTGATTTGGAAATTAAAAGGATTGATATTGACTTAGACTCCTATTTAAATACTTGTATATAAATTATAGTAAAATTTGCTTTTCTAAACATATAATCTTTAAAAATGTTTTTTCCCCATATTTTAAACTAAAGGAAAATTTGACCAAATTTTAAAAATACCTTTTGAATGGTTTATGATGTTTCATTATATATTATAATGATTTTTGTTTTTAAGATTTCAAAGACACTTGGGCTAGGAAAGTCAATAAACCCAAACTTTCAAAATTAGGGTTGTTGGTGGACATTGTTTTCATAGCGTTTTCAGTTCATTAAAAAAGGTTGTAGAATGATTAGTTTTTACTAATTACTTCTTTTAAATTCTTTTAATGTTTTTTCGTAAGTAAGCTTAGCTAGTTTTAGTGTTTGTCGTACAATTTTAGTATGAGAAAAATTTGGGTGCTTCCTTAGATGCATTTATCTTGGTGCATCCTCAAGTATAGTGTAACATCCCAAAAATTTGAGATAATTTTAAGTTAATTATCTTAAAAGAAAAAGTTGGATTTATTTTGAAATCTAATTTGTTTTGGAATGTTAATTATTTTGGTTAAGAAATTAAATATATATATGGGTATATATATTTAATAATTTTTGGTTAAAATATAATTGAGAGAGGAGAAAGAAAGATTTAATTGATTTGGAATAGAAAAGGAAAAGGAAAAGGAAAAGGAAAAGGAAAAGAAAATAATAATAATAATAGATATTATTATTATTTTTCTTTATAAATAGGTTAAGGTTACCTTAGAAAGCGTGTAAGTTATAAAAAAAAATTATTATCTTCTTCTTCAGCCCCTTCACCGTCGCATTTTTCCATTCATCGATGTCGTTTAATCTTCCGGGTTTGATTTTTCTGTTGTCGCTCACGATCGTCGCCGTTAGTTATATATGGGTAAAGTATTGGCTATTTTATTTTGGATTTTTGGATACCCAATAAAGTTAATTGAGAATTAATTTGAAAATTATTTTTGGTTAATTGAAGGTTTTTTTGGAGTTATGGCTAGAATTAATTTGTAGGGTTTCTCCTACAAATTAATTGGAGCGTCGACAATGAATCGGTAAGATTAAAGAACTACTTGCAAGGGTAAATTTGATTAACAATTTTTGAAAAAATTGTTAATTAAATTGTTATGTATATGGTTAATTTGGAGCATTCATGAGGAATTAATTCGTAGAATTTTCTCTACGAATTAGATTGAAATTCGGCAACTAATTGGTAAGTTTAAAGTATTTTATTGAAGGATTAAAGTTAAAATTAATTAATAATTTTATGTATTAATTAAATATTTTATGTATAGGATCAATTTGAAGGAGAAACTCAAGCAAAAGTATTATTGACACTTTGAGGTAATGGACTTAGTACTGATTCCACGACAAGTATTAAAGATACTTACGAAATTATTTATGTGACATCTGAGTTGTGGGATTATGTGATAAATGAATCGACTGGTTAGGTAACGAATTTGATTAGTTTAATTAATAATTCTTATGGGAAATTATTAATTAAAATTGAATGTGTAAATGACTTACTACTGGTTCCTCGATAAGTAATAGGGATACTTACGAAATTATTTATGTGACATTTGAGTTGCTTGATGTGGTGATATGTTGTATCGATTGGTTAGGTAACGAGTTTGAGTTAGTTTAATTAATAATTTTTATGGAAAATTATTAATTAAAATTGGATGTGTAAGGGATGACTTCTACTGAATCCACACCTTAGGTGCATAAAGTGTGGAAGATGGATTGGATCGCTTATTTTGTGAAATCTCTCTGCTATTGTTGAACTGTATGTGGTTATGTTTTAGGGATGTTATGGGACACCTTAAACATAACACTGTGCATCATGGTTGTGATGTTGGTTGTATGGTGATTGAATTCTTTGGTTATATTGTGGTATGATGATTGGGTATTTGTATGATTTTTGTATGGGCTATGCATGACTCGTCATACTGCTTATATGTGTTATCTGCTGCATGAGAATTGTTTGGTTATTGTGATTACAATGTTTTGGTCTGGATTTAATTGGTACGGTTTCTGTTAACTTTACCTAATGAATTTGTACTTGGTGGGAAAACGATGAGTTAGTTTGCAAGTCGTACGACGACTTGATTCTGGCTAGGTCAGTGACAAGCCTGTGTGGTGAATTTGTTACTGAAGATCGGTTAACGGGGTCTGTACGAGGCCTATTCCGACGTTTCGTTCTGAGGGCAAGCCAATGTGGCGATTTGCTTTGACAGAACGGTTAACGGGGTCTGTACGAGGCCTGTTCCGACATATTTGTCAGTACTCAACCACCCGACTGTGTGTCGTAAAGTACGAGGCATTAGGGGAAGTTAATGGTTACCTAGTGGACCCAATAGTATACTTATGATAAATTGGATGTTTATGGTTTATGTGATAAACGGGTTATTAAGTATCAATGCATAATTCGTATGTCAAGCTTAATTACATGACATGTTTGGTTAGGTGATGAAGTGATTGATACTGAATTATATGGTGAGTTAACTAAACGGTTTAGTTAACTGTTGGATATGGTTATGAGTTGAGTTAACTAAATGAACTAACTCCCGAGTTAGCTGTTGGTGATGAGTTATCTATGTTGAGTTGGACTGAATGGCTATGTGTTGATTTGTTAGAACAGATTGCTATGGACAAACCAATGGGGTTGTGTGGTGATATGTCTTTATGGTTTGCTATGGAAAAACCGTAAAACAGGATAAAGATGTGAGGTGTTTGTGGTCCTCATCTCTGTATTAAACTTTATTTGTGTGCTTATGAATGTTTTTGGACTAAGATTGCATGTTTTTGGGAATATGGTAGCTGTTAACTTTATCTATTAGCCATGTTGTACTCGGAAGGTGGAACGTTAGCTGTTTTCGGGACTAAGATTGTAGAGTGCAGCTTAATAGGAAGTTAACAGTAAACCTAGTGGGCCCAGTAGTGAGTTCCTTACTGGGTATTTTTATACTCACCATTTTCATGTTTATTTTTCAGGTAAGTATGAGGAAACCGACGACGGACAAGAAGGACCAGTGACCATGTGTTTGGGGACTTTATTGACAAATGCTTCCGCTGCAGTCTCTGTGTTGTGTTGTTATTATTGTGAAAAATGCTTCCGCTATATTTTTGTCAAGATGATGAGAGTTTTTATGTAAGTAACGATCTCGGGTTAAGGTTGAAAATCTGGCTCACCCTTTTTCATGGTTATTTTTCAGGTAAGTGTGAGGAAACCGGCGACGGATAAGAAGGACCAGTGACCATGTGTTTTATAGGAGACTTTATTCACAAATGCTTCCGCTGTTTGTGTTGTGATGTTGTTATTATTGAAAAAAAAATGCTTCTGTTGTATTGTTGTTAAGTTTATGAGTTTATTTTGTTTAAGTAACGACCCCAGGTCAAGGTCGAAAATCTGGGGCGTTACATAATTCAACAAGAGAAATTACAAAAATAAATTAAGGAGTATTGCCTTCTCCCTCTTAGTGTCTTTCCACTTCAATCCTTTAGGAACAAATGTTTCTCCCAACTCTTTTCAATGACATTTGCAATTTAGTTATTACAAGTGCACGATAGCTTGATATCTCTGCCAATTGCATAAAATTAGACTGCACAACTCAAATGCAATGCTATAGATAGTAAAAGACAATGAGTCAAATTGTGAGAACAACAAAAATATAAACACAGAGAGATTGTTGATAACCTACGTTTGAGGAACAAAGTGTCCGATCAAAAGAACTTCACTCTAGTGAAGCAATCAGTTAATGAAGTTTTTATCTGATAAATAACTTCTATAGAGACTCTCAAACAACTCTATCTTAATGAAAACGTCCTAAATTTGTGACTCACTTTAAAATTGTTTTATTATATACATCTGCTTGTTTGACACATACTTCAAAACAAGAATGTTTAAGCTTCTCCTACAATTGAGAATCCCTTAAAACTATACCATAAGCTTAAGAGATTACTGTAACATATTCTTCAACAAATAGAGACAAGAACAAACAACTCAGTAAATGAAAGTTGCCACAACTTCACAATGAAGAACACACTAGTATTGTGAAACCAACTCTCTCCATAATATATATATATATGTATGTATCTATATATATAGATATATGTATGTATATATATAGATATATGTATGTATATATATATATTATCGTGATATATTTATAAACAAAAATATCAGCCAAACAGTAACAATAGAATTTAAAATAATTTTCAACACTTTTTCTTTATAATTAAAGTTGTTCATATCTATTTTTAAAAATATAAATAAGACGATTTGATTTCAAATCAACTTTAAATTGTTTGATACAACAAGAACAAGGATATATGCTCTCCCAATTATTTGCATTATATGTGTTTTATTAAATATCTGTTGACATGTTAATATTTACGATATTTTCACAGTTTTATAGGTTTTACATCACTCTAAGTCAACAAAATCGAAACTTTAGAGCGATACAGAATAGAGAGTTTTAAAAATTGAAAGATTTGTAAAATAACTTTTAAAGTTTGATCATCATACTTTTTTTTCATCCACAATAAATGTTTATACTTATATAAAGATACTCTTCTAACTAGAAATTGGATTCTCTTTCCCTACCATACAATTGAATAGTTTATCCTTTAAGAAAAAGAAAAAGAAACTCAAGAAAAGAAAAGAAAGAGAATTGAGTTGATAAACCAAGAAGGTTAAGGACATGTTAGACACGTAAAAGAGGTACATGATCTTGATGGGCTAACCACCTTCCATATCCTATATTTTAATCCCATTCATATCTCTTGTTCATTTTTCTTTCAATTTTTAATTAAGTAAATCATCATATTAATTATTTTTCATTAGTGGGATTCTCTTGAACTTTGTGAAAAGTTAAGTAAGAGGTGTTGGAAGTCGAGTTGTGTTCTACCATCTTCTACATATATCTAAGATTTTGATGCAAAATTAATAATATCATATATATATGTGTGTATATGGGATATATGACTTTCTATTTTAAGGATATTTGTACTTCATTGCTTTAAATTATAAATATCGCAAAAAAGTTTTATATTTAATTTTCCATTTCTTTATTATTCTAATTAATTTTGCGCCAACATGTATATTTGATATATCAATTATCAATAAATTGAAATACATTACTTTGATATTTCAATAAACTAGATACTTTATAGAAAAATATTTATTTAACTAATATACCATGATTATTAATTAATTGTGTTATTGTGGGCATTGTTTTTGTTTTTTTTTTTTATTGTTTTGACATGAAATTGATCAATCCGACTAGTTATTAAAAAATCATTATATATTATTTGTGTATTAGTAGTATATCATCTCTCACTATAAAATTCAATGTATCCACATTGTATCAGTACAATAAAATTATGTTTATCCAAGCTAGTATATCAATTATAGATCGATAATAATTATATGTTCAAAATTCAATTTCAAGTATAATATTGATGTATCAATAGTTTATCAATAAGGGCATAAACACTTATTGATTGACAAGTTCGGTATAGTGAATTGTAAATTTGGTATATATCAATTACATCAGTTGATTGAATACAAAGTATTGTTGAGTTTATGTCCTAAAACTTGTGATTTGTAAATGTTAAACTATCTATTATAGAATTAAGATGTTATTGAGATATTATTCAATAAGTTGTTATTGAATGAGCGATTTGCTCGTTATAAACTCTGAATCCAATAAACTAAGGTTTCTTGACTATCGTGTGAAAACTTGAACTTTAGGTAGTGACATAAGAGTGGATCAAGTTTCAGTTGATAATCTAAATGATCTACAGTATAAGAATAGGATTGGCACCTTATTTTGAGGATACTATGGATGTGACTCACTTTGTGTTTAGTACAGACAATGTGATCCTAAATTGTTCATGTGGAGACATGCGAGTGAGAGTGTCCTACGTAAAAAGTTTACATAAGACCAAACCATGAAATAGTCACTTTTACTTTATAACATCCTTTACTGTTTAAAACAGACTATCTCGATTATGATGACCTAGGTAACTTAACCTTAATTTTGAGTTAACTATGAACTCCTGTTAATTCGAGATTATCCTTAGATCTGCAACGGTGAGGGCAACTTAACAGCGCTGACCGAATAAACCTCTCATTTCAGGGGTAAAATCGAGTAGATAGCTGGGAACATTGGTGCACGACAGAATTCACTCATACCCATTTCTAGGAATAATATAGGGATTGTTCCCTTAAATGCTGACTTCGGAACTTGAAAAATAAGTCTCCCCCTCTCACTGGCCCGAGAGAGATTCAATTTAATGGTTGGACCATAAATCAATTGTTCATTTAGGAATTAATGGGACCTAAGAAACAAGATGTAATCTCGAAGGTAAAATAATCTTTTGACCCAACCAAGATTATGAACATCCTTTGAAGTGGATAGTTTTGTTAGTTAACGAATGTTGTTTAGCTAGGTTAAAGAGTTTAGTCGTATAATCTCGGATCGTTGGAGGTTATGATTTGTAGGTCCATTAGGCCCATTCACTAGCTCGTATGAACTTAGAACAGTGTGATTAAGGAATTTTAATTGTTCGGATTGATTTAAAGGATAAATCGTTAATAACATTTGATATAATTAACGATTTCAAATTGAGAGAGAAATGGTATTTAAATAGATGATAATTAAAATTGTGATTTGAATTAGGTTAATCAGATTGATCGTGATTTGTAATTAAAATAATAATAATAATTTAATTAGATTGATTATGAAATTTTATTTAATTAAATAGAAAATTAAAGAAATTTTAAAATTTTGGAATTTGAAAGTCAAAGTCAACAAAGTCTAGATGAGTTACGCTCTACTGTTGTTTGTCACTGTAATCTTCTTTAGCTATAGATAAGTACAAGATTGCAATCGCTTAACTTGATTATATTAGTAGATGATCTTTTCTAGGCACATTATCCCTAAAAAGATATGTGTTGTATTATTAGAAAAGAGAAAAAAGTCGATAAGAAGAAATTGTTTAATTGAAGAGTTCTTTAGTAGTGCGACTTACAATAACATTGATAATTCATGCAAGTGATGTTTTTGCCTAACAATTTTCTTTGGACAAAAGAAGAAGCGAAGTTCACTCTAACTCCTACAACTTTAATCAAACATACCCATGACAATATCTATATCTATCTAAGATATAAACTAATAGAAGCACAATAAGTAAATGATATATATAAAAATATGTACATTTTCAAACTACATGGGATAACAATATATATATGTCGAATTATAGATATAGATAAATACATACACAAAACTTGAACTTTGGAGAAGTAAATGAAGTCATTATTATCTAATAAATTTGGACCAAATATTTGAATTTCCCATGCATTTCTTGGATAACTTTTTTTTTTTCTTTTATAAAATTTCAATTCACTCAAAATAATATCCCAAGTGAGTCTCATTTTCTAAACCTAAAGAATTATGTTAAACGTATTAAGAAAAATGAGCTAAATTGACAACTTGTAAACATAAGTAGTCAATTTTTTTCAAAACATCAAAATAAAGATTATGAATTTTTAAATTTGAAAATGACACTTAAATCAAACTTTACAACCTAAAATATATACTTTTTAATTTGCTTTTATATTATTTGTGTTCGATTCAATACTTTAATTTATTAAATCATTATGAACATAATTTAGCTGATTAAGGTATATATTCTCGATCATGACATCAAAAGCTGAAATCTTCCACTTTTTAAATGTGCTAATCTAAATAAATTTCAAATCTTTTAACGATTTATTTTAAATGCAAAACTTTTGAAAATGTTTAGAAATATAACAAAATATCGTAATCTATTTCTGATAGATCACAATAGACTTAGATAGACTACTATCTATTTCTATCATGATACAAATAGATACATATAGTAGTCTATCGTGGTTTTTTACAGATAGATTGTGATAATTTGCCATATTTGTAAATATTTTGGTTTATTTTACTATATTTAAAAACAATCTTTTAAAGAAATGGAGTTAATTTTTTTTAATCTAATATACTAAAGGATGGGACACAACCTTATGTTGGAGTTGGAAAGAGACTTTAGTTTGTAGGATATCAATATTGAAAAAGTTGCTAAATTAGCGCCATGACTTTTGTTTGTCAAAGCACCATTATGAAAGTTTCAAAGTTTTTTCTTTTATTTTTTAAATTTCTTTCCACCTACCCAAAAAGCAAATTGTTGGTTTTATACAATGGAATTTCTAAAAGGCCAAAGATGAGCAAATTTGGGCAGGAACTTTAAATTTCCAATGAAGCCTCCAATATTGCTTGTTGGGTTTTCTTTGGAAATTAGTCTTACAATTTGGCTTGTGGAAGTTGGCCAATTATTCAAGCATTTTTAATGTGAATGCACACCATACATATATTAGATTCCCCATTCATATACACCCAACAATTTTATTCTTGTCTCTCATGATTATTTTCAATACCAATTTTTTTTGGGTTTCATTGATTCTAGAATAAGTGATGAAGTGTTAAAAGAACAATTTAATTAATTAATTTATTTGTTAGTGCAACATTTAAGAATATGATACAAAAGAAAATTAAAGAATAAGTAAATTGATGAAAAAAAGTTAACGAGACTTCACCCTTAGTCTTCAAGTTAGATCGTCGAATAATCTTCGAGCGTTGAAAAGTTAAATCGTGAGTGATAGAATTATACTTATAGTAGACTAAAGGAAAACCTTAAAAAGAACTACGGTGCTGCACGACTTGGAGAGAGTCCACAAAAATTTGAATCTCATTCACATATTTAGCATTTTTTGTTAAGAGATTCGACTTATGTCATGACTCTGACTTTCCAAAACCTCTAAACGTCATTACCACAAACATGGAATTTAAATAACCAAAAACTACTAGCCATTTATTTTAAAACAAAGTATCTAAATACATAAATTCATAGGTAAAAATTATTAAAAGAGAAATTATTGTAAATGACAAAATTGCTTAAAATATCATAAAATATAACAAAATTCAAGATTCTATTAATGATAGACATCGATAGACTTTCTGTCAGTTTCTATCAATGTCATTGATAGACACTGATAGATAGAAGTCTACAAGTGTCTATCGTTGATAAAACCTGAAATTTTGTTATTTTGTTTTATAAATATTTTGATTCATTTTGTTATATTTGAAAATAACTGTCATTAAAATAACCTCAAACAATTTTTAGCTTAAAATTAGAGTAGAGTTAGTAAGACGTCATAAAACAAATTTTAGAGAGAGAGAGAGAAGTTGTTGTCGGAGATAAAGAGGGACTAAGAACAAATAAGGGTTGTGTCATTTAAAAGAGAATTGATCCCTCTTTCTTCAATTGAAATTAAAAAAAAAATGGAAAGTAATCTTTTCAAATTTCAAATTTGGATATAGTAATATTAAAGTTCCTAATTTTATACTATATATATCCTTCTAGCTATGTTTTGGAGACGCCTTGGTAACCCTACTAATGTAACGTCCCGGGTTTTCAACCTTAACCCAAGGTCGTTACTTAAGTAAAAATCATAAATCCATTTTAAAAGACGAAGACAAAACAAAACAAATACTTTAATTTAATCCAAATAAAATAATAAAGGGTTTTCAAACGTTTAATCAAACAAATAATTTAAAAGATAAGAAAAGAACCTAGACGGGATCCCTAAAATAGTTTTCTAAACCGAAATCATTACAATAAAAACAAACAAAAAGTTTAATCATAAAGAAAACAAATGCCAAATAACCGTAAGCGGAAGCAAAATAGGTCTCCTCGTCCCTCCTGATATGGTCACTAGTTCTACTTGCCCCTCGTCCGTCCATTCTTACCTTTGCCTGAAATAAAACATAGAAAGGAATGAGTATAAAAATACCCAGTAAGGAAAACCACTACAGACTCCACTGGGTGACCGTTAACTTTTCCTAATGGTTTGTACTTTACGACACAAAGTCGGGTGGTTGAGTACTGACAAATATGTCGGAACAGGCTTCGTACAGACCCCCTTCACGACCCTGTCACAGCAAATTGTCACATGGGCTTGCCCTCAGAACGAACTTCGGAACAGACCTCGTACAGACCTCTTTCACGATCTTCAGTGACGATGTGATGCACAGGTTGGTCGACAATACGCCACACAGGCTAGTCGACGATATGCCACACAAGCTGGTCACTGGTTAGTCAGAATCAAGTTGCCATACGATTTGAAAACTGACCTATCGTTTCCCACCAAGTACAAAATCATTAGGTAAATTAACAGACACCGTATCCAATTAAAACCTGTACAAGTATTGTGATCACAATAACCAAATATATCTCATGCAGCAGATATCACAGGTAAACGGTAAAACAAAACATGCATAATCCATACAGATTTATAAGCCAGATAAATCCAAAGCCAACACCCAAAAGCAGGCGCAAAAATCATGTTAACACCTTATACGCTAAAAGCGTAGATTCGGTAGAAGCAATCCTTACCTCAAATTACAGACATTCTCCTAATTGAGTTAGCCTCCAATCGACCCTAAACACCCGAACGTTAATTAATAAACCTTCCCAAAAGTAATATTAATTCTATTCCTTCAGTACCCAAACCCAAACTCACCAACAAACCAACAACGAGCAAAGGCAGCGGAGACGGGAAGCGACAAAAAGGCTCGGCTCACGGCTCGACTCACGGCTCACCGATTGGCTCACAGCTCGGCTCACAGATTGGCTCACGGCTCGGCTCGGCTGCTGGGTACGCAGATCCGACGACGCAGCTTCCAGACCAATGTCAGATCTGAAGAGGCCTCGGCTTGGGACTGGCGCACGGATGGGGCGTCGCTCGCGGATGGGGGTTGCATCGGCTCGGCGAATGGAGATTGGTTGGCGAAGCTGTTGCATTCGGGTGGCGCTACGTCGCAGATCCAGGCGTGGAGGAGGTGCGGTTCGACGCGACTAGGCGACGAAACAGATCCACACGCGGCGACTTTCGTAGACGATCGTGCGGTGCGGCTAGGCGACTTCCTCGGATGTGACGCGACGCGAGGAGAGTGGCTGGGCGTGGGGTTGCGACTTCCTCGGCTTGCTGCAATGCGACGGACGAGCGGCTGGGCGCGTGCGGTGCGGCTTCCTCGGCGTGCAGCTACTCGTGCAGCTACGCGTGGCTGTGATCGGCGCGAGGAAGAGAGGCGTGAGCTTGACGGCTTTCGACTGGGCGTGTGCGGCGGAGATGGAGAATCACGACGGCGGCTAGGGTTTTCCAAGAAGGAAGATAGAGAAAATGATGATTGCATGGATACCAATGCTCACTAAATAATAATAATAATAATAATAATAATAATAATAATAATAATAATAATAATAATAATAATAATAATAATAATAAT